>NDGN011371456.1:0-10930 GCA_002564285.1 Tympanoctomys barrerae
AGGGACCTGAAGCTGGACAATTTGCTCTTGGACACTGAGGGCTACGTCAAGATCGCTGATTTCGGCCTCTGCAAGGAAGGTGAGGGCTGGGGTCTCAGGACCATGGGGAGCAGGGGGAAGGCACCTGGGGTCCCCACTAGCTCCAGTCCCATGAGTGCCCATGGCCCTGCTGCCCCCAGGCATGGGCTACGGTGATCGGACCAGCACATTCTGTGGGACCCCCGAATTCCTGGCCCCCGAGGTGCTGACAGACACGTCCTACACTCGCGCTGTGGACTGGTGGGGGCTGGGCGTGCTGCTGTATGAGATGTTGGTGGGTGAGGTGAGTGTCCTTGGCCTTGGTTTCCCTGTCTGTAAGCTGGGACACTTACCATCTATGTAAGCCACTCCTGTGGGAAGGGTCACAGTCACCAGGGGCTGTACTCACCCCAGCTCTGCCTATCTCCAGTCCCCGTTCCCAGGGGATGATGAGGAGGAAGTGTTCGACAGCATTGTCAATGATGAGGTTCGCTACCCCCGTTTCCTGTCTGCTGAGGCTATTGGCATCATGCGAAGGGTGAGGACTCTGGGGTGCAGTGAAGGGGGCTACACGGTGGGAGACTGGGCCAGAAGCCACAGACCCTGACCCAGCTCCTTGCCTGCAGCTGCTGCGTAGGAACCCAGAGCGGAGGTTGGGGTCCAGTGAGCGTGATGCAGAGGATGTGAAAAAGCAGCCCTTTTTCAGGGTGAGTACCCCCAGGTTCTCCCAGGCCCCTAGACCTTTCTTCCACCAAGGACCAGTACCCCCCCTTCAACCTCCCCCAAAGACTAATGGCTTCACCCTATGAGCTAGGTCTCTTCAAAACATGGCACCACTCAGGGAACCCTCACTTGCTCCCCTCATCTGCAGCCTATTCCCCTCCTGTACCCACATTGCTCCAACTGGGGACCACTGTCTGTGTGAGTTCGGCCCCCACTAATCACCAACACCCCCATGCAGAGCCTAAGTCTCCCCTCTGTATGTCTCTCCTCTGCAGACCCTGGGCTGGGATGTGCTTCTGGCCCGCCGCCTGCCACCACCCTTTGTGCCCAAGCTGTCAGGGCGTACCGACGTCAGCAACTTTGACGAGGAGTTTACTGGGGAGGCACCCACGCTGAGCCTGCCACGTGATGCAAGGCCCCTCTCTGCAGCTGAGCAGGCTGTTTTCCAGGACTTTGACTTTGTGCCTGGGGGCTGCTAGCACCCATCCTGCCCACCCAGAGTTCTTAGTTTTTAAAAAGGCCTTTGGGGTTCTCCCCATCCTTGCATCCTCTGTTTCTTCTTGTGCTTGGAGCGAGGCTTTGATGGGATTCACTTGAGGGAGGGTTGGGGTTGTGCTGAGGTATTGGGGCATCCAGCATGATGAGGTGAGGTGTGGGCGCCAGATATTGGGTGAGCACAGGGCTGTGGTAAGCTGAATGGAGCCCATGGGGACTTGGAGCAACCCCCAGGGCCTTGGTGCCCCAGGCAGGGCATAATATATGGCCCCCATGGTCGGGATGCCTCTCTGGAGCCACAGCCCTGATGGGATAGACCCACCCCTGGCTCTGGAAATGGCTTTACTGCATGCAGCAGATCAGCCCTGCAGTCAGCAGTGGCCAAGGCCACTGTGTCTTGAGCTGCGCAGTGAGCTGGCTTCCCATGCACCCTTGGTGGGGCCCAGCTCGGTGGCCCCGTCCCGGGCACCTGCTCTCACAGGGAGCAGGCGGAGCAGCTGGCGCAACACAGCCTGGCGCAGCAGGATGTACACCCAGGGGTCCAGGATCTGGTTCCAAGAGGCGAGACGCACGGCCAGTAAGAGTGGTCGCTGCAAGGAACTGGGACTCCAGCCCCCAATGGCCAGCACCACCAGCACCTGTGGGGACAGTGGTGTCGGGCCAGGCCAGGGACTCGGGGACTGAGCTCTCCTGAGGGGGTGAGAAGGATTTAAGCAGGCAGAAAGGAGAGAAGTGCCCAGGCCAGTGAGGGAAGAGCAAGAGGGGCCAGAGAGAAGAAAGACTGTGGACTACTAGCAGGGAGGGGAGGGAGGGTTGCGTGGGTGGGGGAAGTGGGCTACACAGACACCCAAGGGAGAGGAAGAGGATGGAGCTAAGAAGGACACGGAGAGAGGCTCATAAGCTGAGGCAGAGCCTTGGCTGGGTAAGGAGAGGACCCACGCCCATGAACTTGTGGAAGAGGGAGGCAGGCAGCTGTGCCCTCACCAGCAGGGGGCTCCAGCAGATGCAGGATACCACCATGATGCCCACGAGCTGGCCCACCATCTCCACGTCGTGTGCACGGCTTCTGCGCGCTGAGCCACCGCCCCGGGAGCTGCGCAGGGTAGCAGAGGCCGAGGCGATGGATGAGGTGGACGAGGCAGAGGCTGAGCGCGGTGCCCAGCGCCGGCGGCTGTCTGCACTCACGACCTCAGGGAGCCGTCGGGAACGGTGGCGGCGCCAACGTGCGCGCAACAGGGCCAGGCCACTCAGCGAATTGCACACGAGTGCTGCAAGGAGCGCGGCCAGGCCGAGACCAGCAAAGAGACCCGCAAGCACCACCTGGCGCCAGCCCCCAGGTGGTCCGAGGCCAATGAAGCACCAAGTGCCTGGATACTGCAGCTCATACCGTCCTACGTTTGCCAGCGGCAGCAGTGCCACGGCCAAGGCCACTGCAGCCAGCGTGCCCAGTGCCATACGTGCACGGGCCACTGATACATGCGATGCGTGCAGCAGTGGGCGTGTGAGGCCCACACAGCGCTCCACAGCCATTCCGCAGCCCAGCAGTAGCGGGCACAACCCGAAGAAGACCATGCAGCCCCCAAGGAAGTGGCAGGTCCCACCGGCTGGCGCACGCCCTGCAGCATACAGGCGCAGTACCAGCGCACCCGGGATCACGTGGCCCGCCAGGTCTGTGGCCAGTAGGCTGGCGACAAACAGCAGGAAGGTGGCGGCAGAGCGGCGGCGCCGCAGCCGGCCCGCAGCCTGTGCCAGCAGCACCAGGGCCAGCACGTTGGACACGGCACCTAGCGTCATGGAGAAAATGGGTAGCGCCGGCGATGCGCTGAGACCACTGGATGGCGCCGACGCGTTTGAGACCCCGGGTGCCTCACATGTGCTCGCCTCACCAGGCAGGCTTGAGTTCAGAGGCCCGCAGGGACTCATGTCAGGTGCCGGGAGGGCTGGGTAGGAGAGAGGAGGGCACGGTGAGGCCTGCTGAGGACTCAGTGCTGTCCCATTCCCAGCTCATGAGGCTGTCAGATGCCTCCGTCTTCTTGTGACTCCGAATGACCTGGATGCTTCCCAGCCTTCCCCTGCACTCTGCCCACACTGTCCCCACTTCAACTCCCCCAGCCACAGCTTTCCACATCTTATCTTTGGGTCTCACAGGCCCAACTGCCCCCTGCTTCACGCTTTTACCTCATGGTGAATTTCTGGCTCACTCTGACTCTTCTGTATTGCTAGCCGCCCAGTCTCTGACTGCCCCTGCTTCTGACTGAATCCATGTCACCTTTCCTTGAGTCCTATCCTCAGTGCCCCAGTACTACTTGGCTACCTTTGGCACATCTCTCCCAGGAACCCACCTCTGCCTGCCTTGATGCGGTCTGGCTGTCCTCACAGTCCCATCTGTGCCTCAGGCTCTGCCCTGTGGCTATGTCTCTGTTGCCACTGCATTCTGTCCTCATGCTCCCCGTTTTGATTTCCATAGTATTGTCTCTGTCCCTGAGACTACATCTCTGTCCTCATGAACCCCGGTTTCAGTCCTGCCACCCCATTCTCCTGTCCTCTCTAGAACAGGCTCAGGCAGCCCAAGACCACACACACACTCCTCCACTGCCTGGCACTGAGGGCTGACAGGCAAACTCCCCCGGGGCCAGATGAGAAGGGAGGATGGAAAGACGGGAAGATGGGCAGGGACAGACAGTGGAGATTGAGAGCCAAGCCTGACAAGATCAAGGTAATAATGGTCCCATCTCCTGTGCCCCCTCATGCCCTCTACCCTTCCCTCTTACCTGGTGCTGTCTGGGACACAAGGCCCCCATGGCCCCCAAGCGTCAGCACCCACCGCGCCCAGCCCGGGCCAGGCTGTTCCTGCCCGCCCTCTTCCTGGGGCAGCTCGCGGCTCCCGCCTCCACCGCGCCCTGCCGGCCTTTGGGGCTGCTCCACTCTGCGCACGCCCACTGGGGCCCTTCAGGGACAGGGACCCCTCTCTGTGCTCCTGGTGCTGGGGAGGGGCCACTCCGGGCTCAACTGCCTTGCTTCTCAGAGGCTCCTGGGAGTTGGCTTGGCCCCTGGGACCCCCGCCTCCTGGCTGGGTGTGGGCAGCCCCCCTTAGGGCTTGGGCTTCTTGCCCGCCTCATTAATAAAGTGGATAAAATCTAAACACTGGAAAATATGAGCATCGCCCAGGGCGGGCTGGGGAGGCTGCAGGGGTGGTACTGCCCCCAGCAAGGCTTTGGGGATGGGGGGGCATGCACAGGGGAGCTGTAGGACAGCACCACCCCCTGTGCTGTCTGAGGCTTTGTGGGTGTTGGGATGAATGACAGTGGCAGTTTTTGGTGGCAGTCCAGGCTGGCTGGGCCCTGCCCAGTATTTACACAGGGCCCCAAGCTCAGACCACACCCGAAGGAGGCAGCAAGGTCCCTAGGGAGCTGGGAAGTCTAGGGACCAGGCCAGTGCCACATCCTTCCCGGATTTGTTGAGTAACACGTCCAACCTGAAGGCCAAGACATCTTCACACCCTACACCCCAACATACAGCCATGGCCTCACCTCCAGCCCTGAGAAATAGGGTCGTAGCCTTCGGGGTATCCATGTGGCCCCACACCCTGAGAGCTAGCAATGGTCACACCTGTCCTCAAGATACCACTGTTATATCCCTGAATTGAGTGGCTCATTCACCAGCATGGAGGACATCCAGGGTTGCTGTGACACCAGCCACTTCCCTTGACACCCCGAAATGCACCCCTCCGGTATGACCCTTATTGTACCTTTAAGCACAGGATGACACAGGCTCACCTTTGAGCCCTATTGTCACATCACCAGGTCAGTACACTTGGTCCACCCGACAGGAGCCTCACCTGCTGTTCCCCAGACCCGGCCCCACCCCAATACCTGTGCTCACATACTTATGCTCTTGGAACCTAAGACTACATAGGTCACCCATGACCCTGTACACCCTGAGGTCTAGCCAGTCAGTCCCAAAACAGTGCCACCCTGAGAGATGGGCACTGTCAGACCCCACACCTCAGACGCCACCAGGTACACCCTAGGACACAAATGGTCCACCCCACTCACCTAGACCAAAGTCACCACCCTCACTTATTTACCAGCCACATGAAGTGCTCACAGCCACACCCCTTGCACCAGAGCTGTTTCCCAGCAAGACATTCAGTGCCCCAGTGTGCCCATTGATGCCCCAAGTCATCAACTATGGCTCCCACCCCACCCATGAACACAGGCCTGGGCTTGGACACACCCCTACCCAGCAGCCCCATTGCAACTGGGGTGCAGCTGGACTCACTTCCCACACCAACAGCTCAATTGGCCCCCAAGTATTCCAGCCCTGGCCCCATCCTCTCCCTTTTCTGCAAGTCTGGCCCAAGTCCCACCCTCGCAGTCCTTGATCCCCTCAATCCCAGGATGAAGCCAGCTGTCAAAACAAGGCCGGGTTTATGTCCCATGTGAAACACTGTACCACTGATGCGTGTGGACCCTGAACCTCCAGCACGGGTTGGGGGCTCAAGGCTGAGACTGATGTGAGCCCTCAGGTTGGTCTGACCAAGGTGCAGGGCAGGGGGTGGGGAGGGGGCGTCTTGATGGAGAGAGTGTAGGATTTGAATCACCCGTCACCAGGAATCTCATGTTGCCTGGAAGCCTGGTGGCCTGCAGCCAGAAGCCGTGTCGGGAGGGTGGTGGGAGAAGGTGATGGCCAAAGGCCAGCTCCTAATTCAATTTGGAGCTCGAGGAAGATAGATCTCAGCTGCTGCATTCTTTCCCAGCCCCAGTCCCAGCCCACCCCACACCCCACGTGCCCAGCCACACAGGTCCCAATCCAGATAGATCCTTTATGTTCAAGACAGAAATTCAGATACAAAAGCCCCTGCCATCGCTGCCCCTGCCTCCCTTCCTTCTGGGAGCCTGGAGGGCGAAAGTGGGGGGTGGTTGGGGGTTCACAGCAAACTCTTCCCCAACACGGAGGTAACAAACTCCAAGTCAGGGGCTCCTTTTAGGAGGGCATAGGGGAAGGGGTTATTGCATTTACTCAGGGGGACCCCATCCCACATTCCCTGTGTCAGGAAACCAGGTCACAAGCCCCAAACAGAACCTAGGCCCCAGGGAGGCGCAGGGACCCATTTGGCAGCTGACAGTGGAAAGCAGTAGGCAGAGTGGTCACCTAGTACAAGTCCATCCCCAGGTTCCTGACCCAGCTGAGGTAGGGGGCCAGGGACCCCAGCAAGGCTGAGATCCAGGGAGACTGTGGTACCAACTAGAACAGGCAGGGCTGGGCCTTGCTCTGCTGCTGCTGCACACCACCCTGACCACTGAGCTCCAGCTATGAGCTCCAGCTGGACGTGCAGGATCCCAGCCTGGTGTCCCCTCGGGGACCTCTAGCAGGCTGGCCCTGGTCAGTGAGAGGTCCAGTGGGTTCCTAGTAGCGGCCAACCTTGGCATCCCCAATAGCACCCCAGACATCAAAGACGAACTCGTCTGGGAAGGCAAAGTCACCAAGCTGTTCATCGAGGGCCTCGGCCAGCTCATCCGGGTTTCTTTTGTCCTTCCCCAGCTCAACCATGGTGGCCGCTGCACCGGCATGGGATAAAACAGAAACAGAGGATAAGAGGAGCAAGGGGCTCTATACCGTGTCTAGGCCACCCCCCAGCCCCCACCACCCCAGCCCTGGGTGCCCACTCACCCAGTTCAGTGTCTCTGATCCCCATGTAGCTCTCCAGCAAGTCGTCCACCTTCTCAATGGCCTTCTCTTCAAAGGCTGAGGGCTGAGGCAGAGAAGGGACAGGAACATCACAGTCATCTCACTACCACTGTTCTTAAGTGCCTGATTGATTGACTGACTGATTTTGCAGTATTGGGAGCACATGAATCCAGGGGTATTCTACCTCTGAGCTCCACCCTTACTTTTTATATTCTGAAAGGGTCTCACTAAGTTCATGCTGGCCTTGAATTTGCAATCTTGCTTAAGCCTTCACAGTGGCTGGCATTACAAGTGCGTGCTGGCTTAGTGTCCTTATTTATCTGCCCTTTTCCCAGCTTCACATAGATTTCCATCCACATTTAATAATTTTCATGGGCACTTGGAGAAGAGGGTATTTGATATTATGACTCCATTTTCCAAATGGGGAAACCGAAGCCTGCTTGCCCAAGAAAGGTTCTAGACCTCGGAGGTGGCAAGAGTGGGCTGGAATACAGGTAGTTGTTCACCTCACAGGTCAGGTGGCCTCCATGAAAGTGAAGGGGAAGGGGTGCTGGCTTCCTGTGGGGACACTCACCAACTCCTCCACTGTAGCTGGGCCCCGAGATCGCAGCCGGAGGGTTCCTCGGCCAGTGCCCAGTTGTGGGCCGGAGCCAGGGCGGCTGCCCCCTGAACGCTGGCTGATCATATCTGTGGAAGGGAGAGTGAAGAGGAACTGACTGAAGCCCTAGTCAGATACCTAGGCATCTTGCTTTGGACAGCACCTCCCAATCCTCAAGCTTCTCCAGGAGCCTGCAGCCTGAGAGATGGTTGCCAGCAGGGCAGGACGATACAAGAGGGGCAGCTGGGGCTAGGCCTAGGAAAGTCAGGGCGAGAACTGGAGGAGGAGGCTGGGCTCAGGCCCAGGTCCTTGAGTGTGTCTCCATGGCCAGGGGTACAGCTGAGAGCCATAGACCTGCTCTACCTGCCGACGGAAGAGCTTCGAGTCCCCTGCCCCCACTCCAGGGCCTAGGGCCCATTCCTGGGAGTCAGTGAAGCCAGATAGAAAAGTGGGGGGCTGGCGCAGGGCAGCCAAGCCTGGCTTCTCGGAGCTGGGGGGCTGGCCAGGGTTGGGGGCGCTTGGCTGGGCTAATGGCTCCTGGGAGGTGGGTGTGGGGCAACTTCCTCCTCATTGCTGTAAGCAGGGCAGACAGCCAGCACCCGTTCTAGGCCGCGGCGGAGCCGCACCCCCTCCAAGGCGCTGGCCAGGTTAGGGTGCCACCTGCTGGTTGTTCGAGGCCCTGCAGCCTGGACTGAGGAGCCAAGGCTGGGTCCCCTGGCTTTCTGCTCTGGGGCTCACCAAAGGCCTTGCGAGGCTCCGTGAGCTTCAGTGTGAAGGTACGGCCGCGGGGCAGCTCCTTGAGCAGCCGGGCCACCTCGTAGTGGCGGCAGCCCAGCAGACTCTGGCCATTGATGGCCTCAATCATGTCACCCACACTGATGAGCTGGATGTGGTCGATCACACTGCCCTCCTTGATCCGCTGTGTGAGAGGAAAGGGGCATGAGTTTGGGGTCCCTCCCACCACAACCACACACACACACACACACACACGCGCGCGCGTTTGCAGGCGCACTGCCCTGCCCCAGGGACTGTGAGGAACCTTGATGAAGGCGTAGCCTGCACCGTTGTCAGTGATGGTCAGGCCCAGAGCATCCTCCGACTTGAACACCTCCACCTCCTTGCGCTGCCCCTTGACATGGGCGAAGATGAAGTCCTCCAGCCCGATCTGGCCGCCCAGCAGCTTGTCCATGTCCACTTTGTGGGTGTTGAGTGTGCAGAACATCACCTGCAGGGGGCACACACCCGTCTCTGTCCCTCTGGGTCCCTGGGCTAACTGCCTGAGACAAGAGGTTGGGAGAAGCTGGGGCCAGGAGTCTCTTCCTGCCTCAGCATCAGGATTGCGTCCAGGCCACAAAGTTTATTTAGGGCCACCTGGGAAATGCTTGTGGGGGGTGAGGAGGTCCAGATTCCACCCAGTCCGGGCCTGGCCCGATGGGCTTACTCCTTTCCCCGTTGTCCTTGTCCCCATGGTCCTAGCTGGAGTGACTTACACCCCCATCGGACCTCCTAATATGAGGCAGAGGGGGCAGCAATCAGCCCCAGGCGTCAGTCCCCTAGTACGCTGGGGTGCTGGCTCCAGGGCACCCTGGAAGCTCGGTTTGCAGCCAAAGCCATCAGTTTCCCACAAACTACTGGGGTACAGGCCTCCAAGGCCCTTGGGAACTCATCTTGCAGACACTTCTATCAGCTCTCCATGGTCTGTGTTATATGGGTTTTCCAGGCTCCTGGGGTTCCGCAGCTAACCTCTGCGGGTGGCAGGCGGAAGGCCTCCGCAATGCGCCCATACAGCTCCTTCACGTTGCTGAAGCCCTCGATGCGGCCGGTGGGGCTGCCGTGCGCCAGCTGGGTGTGGAACACGAGACGAGGGCGCAGCGCGGGGGGCGGGGGCGGCAGCCCAGCCTGGGGGAGCCCCGCGCCCACCCCGCCCAGTGGGCCCTGCTCAACGCCCAGCCCACCGCGTCCTGCCTCGGCCTCCTCATTCTCCACCAGCGGCGGGGCCTTCTTCCGCCGCCCCAGTCCTAGCGGCATCGGCTGAGGCGAGAAGAGAGACCTGAGGGGTAGAGGCAGGAGGATTGTTGTGAGTTTGAGGCCAAGCCCGAGTAACATGAGTTCACAGCAAGCATGGGCTACAGAGAGATCTTGCTTCAAAAAGCATCAAAAATAAATAAATAAATAAAATTTTTAAAAATAAAATAAATAATAAAATAAAGGGCCAGGTGTATGTGTTGGCACATGCCTGTAATCTCAGCACTTGCTGGAGATCGGGCTGGACTAACCTGCATTACAGTGAGACCCTGTCTCAAAATAATTAAACTAATTAATAAAAAAGGGAAACTGGGGACACAGCTCAGTATAAAGGCCCAGAGATCATTCCCCAGACAGTATCAAGGAAAAGAATAGTATTTTCACAGAACTTGTGCCAACCGTGCAGTACACTTTTGTGTGTGTGTGTGTCTTCTTGGGACAGGATCTCCCTATGCAGTTCAAGTTGGCTTTGAGCCCACTTTGTAGCCCAGGTTGGTCATCATCTCCTTCCTCAGCCTTTGTGCTGAGATTACAGCTATGCACCATCATGCCCGGCTTTTCATTTTTATTTATGGTTTTTTTTTTTTCCTTTTATTTTTTTTGTGCGGAACTGGGGATTGAACTCAGGCCCTTGTACTTGCTAGGGAAGCACTTATTCCACTGAGCCATCTCCCCAGCCCCTATTTATGTTTATTTTTATTTTTGCGGTGCTGGGGACAGGACCCAACTCTGCCCTGAATGCCCCCGCACTGTGTACTTTAATCAACTCTGGGTGACAGAAATCTTACATGGTGTAACTGTGAGTGACAGGCATGATATCCTACTATTTGGGGGAATAATGACATAAGTCCAAATGTGTTCTGCACAAGGCAATTTATCCCCAAAATATTTCTGATTCCCTGTTGGTTGGATCTGTGGATGTGGAGCTGGCAATACTGGAATGAAGGCACTGGCATTGATATTATCATTGTTTATTTTAATAGAACTAGGGATAGAACCCAGGGTCTCATGCCTGCCCTGAAAGCTCCTACTACTGGGGTACATCCCTAACTCTTTTTTTTTTTTTTTTCTGAGACAGAATCTAACTATCTAGTTAGATAGGATGGCCTCAAACTCAGTGATCCTACTGCCTCAGCCTCCCAATTGCTGGGATTACAAGCATATGCCCCCATACCTGGCCAGTCAGGCCCACTTAACAGATAAGAAAATGGAGGCTGAAAGCAGAAAGGATTCCTTTTATTATTCTACCAGCTATAATCAAAGTTAGGCATGGTGGCATATACTCGTAGTCCCAGCACTCAGGAGGCGGAGGCAGAGGCAGGGGGATTGTTGTGAGTTTGAGACCAGCCTGGGCTACAAAGTGAGCTCAAGGCCAGCCTG
>NDGN011371463.1:0-12377 GCA_002564285.1 Tympanoctomys barrerae
GCTGGTAGGCCCAGAAAGCACAAATGATGGACTCTTCTCTAGATGAGCTTAGAGTGCAGATGGGAAGACAGGAGTCTACAGATGCACTGTGCAGAGGCAAAATGGACAGTGGTGCTCACACACCGCACACCGCGGTGGTCAGCAGGGTGCAGTCACTGAGGCTCCCAGGCGGGAGCTCCAGTGTGCCTGCTCCTACCTCAGAGTATGCCTGCAGCGTGCCATGGCATTAGCAGTCCGGTGCTTCTGTCTGGAGGAAATCTTCCATTCCTGGGTTACCTCTCTTCCCCACCCTAAACTTGAAGAGCAGATGCTCAGAGGCCTAGGCCCACAAACGGAGCTGCTGTGTGCAGGGGCTGTGGGAGCAGTTACCAGCTTTCCTCCAAGGTGGACAGATATTGCATAGACACTGGCCTGCACCAGCACGGTGGGGCTGTGCTCTCCACTGTCCGCCCTTGCATATCCCTCGAGCCCAGGGTGGAGTCCAGGTGTCCCTCTTCACAACGCTCTTCCACTACTTCGCGTAAGGATCACTAGCTCAATGCCACCAACCCCTAGCAGGCTTTCCACTCAGGTCCTTGGCCTCTGCATCTGTGAAAAGGCTCTGAAGAGCTGATCTCAGTCTCCTGCAGGCCTTACCCAGATGCATGCAGATGAGGCAGCCACCAGGCACCAGCTGCGGTGGCCCCAGGGAGACAGGCTCAGCTTGCATGGCATTACCCTAGCAGGCCCCCGGGGTACTTTAAAAAATTGAAAACAAAACACCTGGGAAAATGAGTTTCCACACTGCTGGCTCAGATGGGCAGTGTGCATGTCCAGATGGCCTGGCTCCTGCTGGTCAGGCTGTGTAATAAAGACAGGATTCGGGTGGTTTGTTTCAGGCCTAAGTGCCAGAAGGCAGAGACTCTGAATCACCAAAGGCCCCGTGCCTCTTCCACCTCCTACAGCTCTGTGATTGCCCCCAGCACATTACATAGTTCCTGGCACTGAGTGATGATCAAAATACATTTGTGTAAAGAATGAAAGAATGTTTCACGAACCCAGGAGAGGGAGTGAATGATGGAAGCCTCGTGAAGGCTGTGCCAGGATGGACTGAGTGGGCTGGAGCGGCCGTGGGAAGCAGCGGTGTGCTCCATGCAGACACCCTGACCCGTTCCCACCCCATCCTGCAGTGGCTAGGATCGCGCCCAGCAGCCCTCTCTCCCCCTTTTCCACTTGCATCTTCTCCTTGGTGTGAATATCAACATTGTCATGTCATTCTGTCTCTGAACCCCTTTGGTCTGCTAAGATACCATGGCATGTCCTAGAAAAGCCGCCTCCAAAGCGGTTCCTCCTCAGTCAAGTGACAGTTTTCTGATCCACAAATTTTGTGGCCTTGTAGCATTTGTTGACTAGGAAATGAGCGAAATGTTACACTAAACGCAACAGCACCCTTCGGTGAACATGCCACATTTCATAACCAGGGGGAAAAGACATTTAATAAAACAGCCAGTCCTTGAGGATGGTGTTAAGTTTAATTTTCAACTTGACTGGCCTGGGAGCTCCCCAGTGGTTAGTAAAGAATGCCCCAGGGTATGTCTGGAGGGTCATGGAGGTGTGACCCTGGCTAGTGTATGTGGTACCTGACCAGTGAACTGCACATGCACAGTGTTGATCCGCCAGGCCCTCTGCCACGAAGTTTCTGCCTTGAAACCAACAGACCACGGACCGAATCGCTTGAAGCTGTGAGCAAGAGCACACTCTTCCTATTTTACGTCAGAAAGGGGGGTGTTCGGTTGAATTCAGTGAAATGAAAGCAATAAGGAAAAACTCTCTTTTAGGTTTTCTCTGATGAAGCAAAGACCAGAAACTTGTCCAAGATATAATTTCAGCAAATGGTGGAGCCAGGCCTAGGATTCAGATCTCATTTCCAGTCTCTACACTCTGTCACCAGTATGTAGAAGATTCCCTTCACTTGTACTGAAATACTAGTCATAGATGACTTCATTACACGACATTATCAAAATGACCTCACTGAGGTCACTGAAGCATTTAATGGTCATCTGTTCACTGTCTCTTTCTATGGGCCATTCCTGTTACTATTGGAGCAAAAGATTTATCTCCTGTGTCCTGACACTCCCTCCACAGCACACTTGAACAGCCATTCCATTTCTCCACCCCCTTAATAGCAGAGCTGCTTCAAGAGCTGTCTCTGCTCCCTGCCTTGGTTTCCTCTGCCATCTACCATCCTGTCTGCATCTTACTGAACCTCTCAGCACTGTTTCAGGACAATTCTCTCCTTCACAAGTGCTCTGCCTGTGAAGGCACCACCCACCCTCAGCTCTTCTTCCTGTTTTCCCTGCAAGATCCTCCTCCCCTTCTTCCTGACCCTTTGGGTGACTTCTGTTTTTCAGAGAGGCTCCTGCTCTGGTGCCCTTGTCCCTCGTCCTGCCAACCCGCCCCTTTTCCTTGGATTCCTAACTTGTACATCTGATGCTTCCCAGTTCCCTCTATTTGCTAACTACCTGGCACCCCATGTTCAGTGCTATTCAAATTGCACTCTTAGAATCTACCACAAAGCTCCCTCGACTTAGTTCACAGCAGCTTCATCCCACCAGAGTTCCAGATTGATTTCTTTCACACTGAACATGCCGTCTCCTAGCAAATCCTGTCAGCTTGACCTTCTGAGCGATCCTGAATCCAAACACAGGTGGCCTTCCTTGCAACACTGCTGGCACTAGCCACTGTCAGCTCTTATCTGGCTCACAGGGTGGCTTTGTGCTTCTACCCTATTTCCTAATAAGTTTGTTCTTCCCTCAACAATCCCTCTAAGACTCTTCTCAATCTGGGCCAGGTTCCCTCTGTGACTCAGTTCTCATCATCTCCTCTTGCTTACTCTACTTTGTGGGTAATCCTTGATGTTTCTTCAAACCAGCCCAGTGGGTTCTTACCACAGGGCCTTTGTACCTGCTATTCCCTGGGCCTACATACTCCACCCCAGGATAGCAATGTCTCTCTCATTTGTGAGGTCTTTGTTTAATTGTCTCTTCAGCAAAGAGGTGTTCCCTGGATTCCCAATCTTAAACAATACATGTCTACCTGTTCCTAGGCCCTCCTCCTATCTTCTTAGCACTTATTGCTGCTGCCTCACATTTGCATATTTATTGGCTTATTTGTTTTTTGCACCTCTCCATTAATATGTAAACACAGCCTGAACAGGAAATTACTGCTCTTGTTTACCGATACATCAATAGACAGCAAATAATGGGCCCCAGACTGAATTGGCTTTCCATCTGCTGCCTGTTTTTTAAATAAAGTTTTATTGGAACATAGCTATACTCATTCATCCATTCATCTATTGCACCTCTCTACAGCTGCTTCTGTGCCACAAAGACAATCTACGAGGCCTGCAAACCCTGACATAATTACCGCCTGGCCCTTTGCAGGATGAGCTTGCTGACTCCATGTCTTCTGGTTGAAGCTGAGAAGCCACCGCGACAATACAGCAGAAGTGCCAAACACAGCTGGTTGATGAATGAATGAGTCAATGAATGAATGAATGAATGAATGAAATGAAGAAAGAAATAAAGGTTAAGTAAAATATTCAAAGGGCATTTGCACTGCTACTTCCTAAGTACAGCAAAATATACAGTCCTTTGAATTAAATAGAAATCCAAGTATAGAGAAAAGATACTTTATAATAATCCTCAGCTCACTGCTGGCTGAGGGAACATGGGAGCTCACATAGGACTTCACTACCTGGGGGGCTTCCATCGAACACACATGCACACACAGCCCCAAAGCTATTGCTCCAGAAACCTGAACTCCCCGGCTTTTTCTTCTTTAAATTGTTTGTGCCAGCACTTCAGCTTTCCATCTCCTCTTTCCTTCAGCACCAGGGTCCTTGTGGTAGAACGTCAGGGCACAGCACACTTGCGAAGCATCACACAAATACTGCCAAAGGCCCTGCAGTGCCAACACCTTTAAAGGTGAGGTGGGTTAGCGAACACCACAAAATAAAGCAGGACTCAGTTTGTATGATGTTATTTAAAAAGAAAAGACACTAATTCTTCTAGGAAGGTGGGGAGAGAGGACAAAGGTCCGAGTCAGAAGCACTACAAGCAGGACGCTGTGTAAAGCTTACCAGCAACACTGGCTAACTACAAGACACAGCTCCAAGTGTTTGCTCCACTCCTTTCATGCTTTACGTTCGTGGTAGCTTCAAAGGTTTAGGCCTCTCCTGATGTTTGGTAATGAGGCTATAGGCAAACATCTGCCTGGCAACATACACATGCATGCAGTGTTCATGGTGACTTCAGGAACTGCACTGCTCAGGGCAAAGTGAATGCTTTGGAACTGAAGACAAGACTCAAAACACTGTGCTTGAAACTAATGGCAATTAGCAGTCCAAAAGCAAAATAGACACACATGCTTCTTTTGGCTCGCCAACATGTAGGGGATCTGTTTTCCTAGGCTTGGGTATTTTCCAGGCAAATCATTCTAATCAGCCCAGAGGTCTGTCTTGCCTCACTGTTTTAGATAAATTTCTGGAGTTTCAGAGAGTTTGGTGGGAAATAAGTCAGAGGAGGCTGCTGGAAACTTGAGCCTGGGCTGGCCCTCTCTTTTTTTGGTGTCTCTTTTGTAAAGGATGGTGGAAGGTAAACTCCATTGCTCACAAAACGGAAAAAAGACAAAGAGCAGAGATTTAAATGAGAAAGCTTCACAGTGTACCCAACTGCAACATGGCCATAAGGGCTTTGCTTGGTTCCAACTCCTGGAAATTGCAGTGCATCATGGACCACCCTCAGTTCTCTCTACTGGCCTGGGAGGAGTTGGAGGAAGCACATCCCTGCTATCCTTGGCCCTAACCCTGTAGATCTGACTAGCTTTAACACCCCCACCTCTTCTGAAGCCTGCCCATTCCAAGGGGCCTTGAGTGTTTGTTGTCAGTGAGCAGGGACACTTGACAGACAATGCTAATGGGAAGGCACAAATGTAAATGCTATGGTTTTAGTGCCAATACCTACCCTGCCATGTGAGCAAACTCAGGCCTTCCCCCCCTGGGGGGTGGCATGAGCTCCATGATGTGAGGTCAAAGGGTCCCAGGACACAAGCTTCACCCACCAGCCTCATGCTGTCCTAAGAATTCCTGGACCACTTGGTCACTGATGAGACAACATCATTGCTGGAGTCATGTACAGTAAGCCATTTAGTCCAACTGTCTTTCTGGAATCCAGTCTTACTTTGCGATGTGGAGGAGCTAACAGGCAGAAACTTCCAAAAGGGGTAGTGTAATCCAAGACCATCCTGAAGATAGAAACCTAGCTGCTTTGCTAAGATTTTCTCTTCTTGCTCTTATGGCACACAATAGGACCTTCAAGGGAAAGGAAAGTGATTCTAGAGGGTCCCCCATGCCCGACCAGAGGAAGGAAGCCAACAGTTCCTTGGAAGTACCTACTAACTACATGTGGGTAGAGGCCTCATCAATCCTGTGTCATGCAGTGTTTGTCACTGTACCCAAGTGTCCCATAAAGCTACTTGAGGAGACACCCAGGGAGTCCTTGCAGATGCCTTGCTGAGAAGCAAGTCTCAGCTCACATGCTGCCCTGTCCAGATGACTAGCACAGGGTGTATTTACACCCCAAGGCAACTTGGAGCGCTGAATGATAGCACCTGCCAATCAGGTCCAACCATGAACAGCCCAAAGTTGGTAGTGCTTTCTCCTGCACATTCCCTCTTACAGAACTGTGGTGTTGGTGAGATGACACAGGGCTACAGTTGCAAGCAACCTGGAAAACAGGGAGGTTCTTGGGGTGCTTGGCATGCATGTGTTACCCTGTCACACTTGTGCAGGCTCCAAGTCTGTGGAAGTCACAGCACAGAAGGGAGATGACAGACCCAAGTTCTGGTTATCCCTACAGGGTTTGAAACAGCAAAGACTTAACACACTAAGTGTTATAGCTTATGTCTAGATGTCCCCCCAAGCCTCGTGCAGCCACAGGAGGGGCTTTCTCAGAGGTGGCTGAGTTTAGAGTGTGGAACTGCTTCACTGTTCAGTGCTAGGATGAAGGGTGCTAGGATTAAGGGTGAGCTATTACAGAATCAGTCTATGGATTGGTTTGGCTTTGGGCTAATCCCAGGAACCTAGATACAATTTAAGGGATGGGAAGAGATCTGTCTTCTTCCTTCCTTGCTTGCTTTTGCTGTCTTGTGCTTGTCATGAATGGGTTTTCTTCTGTGACACTCAATTGCCCCATGCCACCCTGCCCTGGAGCCAGCTGATTACTGACTGACCCCTCCACAACCGTGAGCTCAATAAACCTTCCTCCTTTAACTTTAGGTGTCGAGTATTTTGTCTCAGTAATAAGAGAAAATTTACTAAGACACTAGGAAACTGTGTCTGCACGTACGGCACACTGCTATGACATCAGAGTAACAGAGCTTTGTGCTGCATGTACTTCAGGCTACCTGCATGTGGAGAAGAAGGCTTTGCAACAGCAATTTTCTTCTACTTGATTCCCCTAGCCACTTTTTATTTTGGGGCCTCAAGTAAGATGATACAAGTGGGATGATACGGCCCTAAAACTTAGTCCATTCCTTTAAATTACATTTTTAAACTCATATTTCTGTCATGAAATATGACAAACTCTAAGTTGTCAGAGTTTAAAACCCATTTGTAACCTGGGAAGGAGGCCATATTAGTTTCCTTCTTTGCAAATGTGTTCCTGCCACCCTCTTTGTGTGCCCACCCACTCTCCAACCCCAGCTTGGAGACTGACTCCTGTTTGTCTGCTGTTGAGTGTTGATGCACACCAGTAGCTTTGAAATCCCTGAGATTTTTTTCAGTGCTCCTTATTCACATCCCTGCTTATATCTCCGCAGCAAGGAGGGAACATAGAAGCAGAAAGAATAGAACAGAGAGTGATCGTAGGAGGCGAGGGCAGCCTATCTGTCCCAATCCAACTCTGGCTGAGCCATTCCCAGTCCTCAGCTCTGTGCAGCTCAACACTAGGAAGCGAGGTCAGTATAGAACTGCAGTAGTGGGGTCTGTGCATGATGGAACTATGTACCGTGACTTGCATGCCACACTTGCACCGAGGAGCCATTTCTAAATTTAAAATAGCACAGAGGATGCTACCACCTTGACAGGGCAGCGTGGAGCAAAAACTACACCTGAATCTCCAAAAACTACCCTTTAAGACTACGACTAGTAATGACAGGAAGGTAAGCTTTGAAAAGACAAAACTTCACTCCCTTCTTATTCCTTTTTCTTTTATACATTGGCGCCTCATCAGAAATTCTACAGGACAGGAAAAGGGGGACATTTTTATCTCTCTTTAGCTTTCCAGCAGGTATTTAAAAGTTGTAAAAAATGGTAGAGATGAAAAGCTCTTCTGCTCTCTCTCTTCTCCCTCTGAATATGTGGAAGACTTCAGAACTCCTTAGAAAATGTCTAACTCTTCCCACACCCCCCAGATATTCCTGGAGTTCAAATCAGTAGAAAGGAAGTTACCTACAAGAAGCCCAAGTTCACCTTGAGCACTACTCTCCGCCTGCACCTACCTTCTCTGTTCCAAACCTCTGGGGAGGACTGGGTCTCAAATTGTGCACTCACCCTGTAAGGAGCCGAATGTGCTGTGCCCAGACTGGCAGGGAGACCAAGTTTGGGCTCTTTAATCTGAGGGGTTTCAATCCTGCCCCTGCCACTTCCACTCTGGGCCCTTGGGAAAGATACTTAACCTCTGTGGTTTGGGATGTCATCTATAAATGGGAACTGGTAGAAAGACTGGACTCACGGTTCCCATGAGACACAAGCCCTACAGCCATCAGTAGCACCCTACCACATCGTACACCAGTCCCCCATATGAGCAGCCCCAAATTCCAGAATGTAACAGTCCACAACTTTTCTATATTTTTAGTACTGTGTATTGTTGTAGTTGTTCCGTTTTATATCAGTTATTGTTGTTACTCTCTGACTCTGCCCAATTTATAAATTAAACTTAAATACAGGCATGTTTACATGGGAAAGAGTGGTATCTACAGGTATGGTACGTTCCAGGGTTGCAGGTATCCAGGGAACAGCTTAGAAGGCATCCCCTGGGGATAAGGAGAGCCTACCACAGCTCCTTAAAAGCTAGCTGTGGCTGTTACAGCAATGAAGGAAGAACAGGATCACACAGGGAAGCACAGAATGGCAGACATTCTGATAAAATGGTATCCTGCCTTCAGAATGACAAATCACTTTAAACATCAAGCTTCCTGAGATTCTTTCTGCTGGTCCTGGATGACAGAATGGCAGGTGGAACTGAGCACTGCGGTGAGGACTCCAGCAGGTCAGCATCTCTGACAAATGGGCCTCTGCCTAGAAATCTGGGCATGGGTTCCAGGAAAGAGAACAGACACTGAAAAGCTTCATGGCTTTTATGCTATAGTGCCATAAAATCAGAAAGTAAAAAAATAAACTATAACTTCAAATTAATCCTTTTATGCCAACTTGTAAAATATTTAGAGGATTCGGGCAGGTTTCAGGGACAGATTCAATGTGCCAGGGAGCTCTGCCGAACTCGAGTTGCAACGGCTGGGTTCCCACCACGCCATCTGTTCCTGACACTTGGTCTCATTAGTATGACTATTTTTATTGATATACACAGTAATGCTCCTCGTACCATCGTAGCTGAGCATTATTTATTGTATCTATATATACAACAATATTAACACAGTCAAGCACCAGGATGGGTACTTGAGGGCATCATTAAAATCAGCCAGTGTTCAGCAAGAGATTTAATGATGGATTTAATAGTATTAAATGGGAAAAAATGCCCTTGGCCTTTACATTCTCATTTAAAAACATATAAAAGAGCAGTAATTCAGGCAGTTATACTTCTCTCAAAGATTTTGCTCTAAATCACAGATGGCAACGGGAGGCCACGGCTGTGCGCTGGCTCACACCCCATCACTCTGACCAGAGCCAGAAGCGCCTCATTGGGTCGTAATTAGCAAACTGCTTGCAAACTCAACCCTTTAAATCAGAGACTGGTGTCCGCCAGGCTGAAGCATCCACAGGAAAGCAAGGTGAACATGACTGAGTAGGCTTTCTATAGAGGCTGCTTCCACTGGTCCACCACTCCAGGGACACCACTCCAGACCCCTGGGGAGTGAGACCTGGCTTCCGCTTTGCGAGAGTACATCACGGATTGGCTCTTTGGTGCACAGGGCTTTGAGGCAACATGCTTCCCTGCACCCCGCACCTGCCTGTTCCTTGCAGATAGGGCATGCGTCTAAGTGATCAACTCCTTCTGATGGGAGGACGGGGGTTCTGAGTAGGGGATGGAGTCTAAGTGTTTTGTTTTTAAAACATTTTTATTTCTATGCCCTCATGTTTGCAGTACTTAACGATCACACTCAGCGTGGAGAGTTGGCACCTGGGCAGAACACGTCACCATTCTTCTACACCGCCTTTCCCTCGCCTCCCTCCCATATTCCTTCATCCCTGGGCCCCTCTTCCTTCCCTTTTGCACATGATCCCTCTCCGTTTCCTATTATCCCTCCCTATGATGTGAGAGCACTGGAATGAGTCTCAAATTTGGATGGGGGCAGTTTACGCAGAGCAGAAAAAGAGCCATGCTGGAGTTCGGGTCACAGGCTGGGCTGCGAGCCTGCCAGTTAGGGGCCAGCTCTGAGATCAGGTGCTAACAGTCCTTAATCTACTTCCTCCTCCTCCATGAGCTGTCTCTGAAGAAACTTGTTACAGTTCTTCTCAAAACTAGAAAACTTTGATGAAACCAGTAACACCTATTAAACTGGACAACTTGTATCAAATGTTTCATCCCAAGCTTGGCATCCACATTTATAAGGAGAAGTTTCTCAGGATTCAGTCCTCTGGTCCTGCCTGATTTCCTAGGGACCTGCACAATTTCTAAATTGTGACAGTGTGACCAGAATGACAGTATGGCTGCCTATTCTCAGCCTGTCATCTGCTGCTCTGAATGCTATGCTAGGGGACTGGCCTACCTAACTGCCATAGAGAGACTTTAGCTTACACGGTGCTGAGAACCAGCACCACACTGGCTGTATCAGGGAACCCCAGGGTGTTACAGTGCTGACCGAGTTCTCCCTCAGCTTGCTCAAGTCCTGTTGGAAAAAAACAAAAAAACAAAAAAACAACATCCCTGGCAGAAGCGCAAGCTCTGCAAATTAAACGATAGCTACAAAATGATCTTCTTTGCATTTTAAAGCAAATTACAGAATTGTTCAACTAATTCCACCAATGAAAGGAATATAGATCCAGTCAAAATTACACAAGCACGGACTCTGGTGATGATACCTAAAATTAGATTGTGGATGGCAGCTCTCACAAAAATAAATGTAAAGTGATTGCTCATCAGAAAATACATACGTTCCCATGTGCGACTCTCTTGCATGTGATAAATTTTTCCATCAAAATGACTGCTCAAGCATTTACCAACTTGACTTAGAAAATACTGTAAGTGAATGCTTCTCATCCAAAAATGTATGTACAGTGTAGATAAAGGAAGACATGACGGCAACATCAGAGTCCTAGACTCCTGGAAAGCTCATTCCATACGTGAAGGCAGGGCTACAAGAACTCCCTCAAACATGGGCAAGCACTAGGCTATCTGCTGACTGCAGCATCCAGCAGTAGTGCCCACAATAAAATCCCAAATTTTATAATAAAGCTATCACGTGCTTTGCCACACCTGTGCACATGGGTCTCATGCTTTGGAATGTTTGATTCAAATGCTCAAAACAGAACTTTCTGTAAATGAAGAAGTGATCTGATTTGCATCTCTCTGGCAAAGTAACTCTGAGAGGCATTCAGGTATCTGGGGATGAAATGTTCCCTTGATGTTGGGAGCACTGTTAGCCTTTAGAATTTTATTAAGCACATCCACTATGCGGCTAATGAGCTCTACTGCAGCTGTCAAACGGGCCTCATCAGAGACATTTCCAGTGTGTACAGCTGGTATCGAGCGGATAGAGACTGGGCACACTAGGACAGCTCCCACAACAAAGAAGTATCTGTCCCTAAATGTCACTAGTGCCAAGCATGAGAAATCCTTATCCTCCAAGTCAGCAATTCTATGCCTCGTTATTTAGCTGAGATAAGGGAAAATGTGCTTACACAAATACTTGAACACGAACAGCTTTCCTTATAATAACCCCGAAGTGGAAACTCAAAATATCTACTGAGAAATGAAAAATGAACACATATCTTATCATAAACCCATTCAAGACTATCCTCTCTGCCTACCTCCCCACTTTCCTTGAAAAGTAAGAATTGTATACAGTCCTTACAGGCTTTCTGTCATTTCTTTTACAATTAAAAAAAGTTATTTCTTTAACATTTAGTTTGCATTTATTTTAAATTGACATATCGTACACATGCTCTCCTTTTTGTCTATGATGAAGTGTACAGTACATGGTGTTAACTATAGCTTCCCCCTTTTCACTTCTATGGGAAATATGTTGGCACCAGTTGGCAGTGTGCTGCCAATCTTTGCTATTTGCAGATTCTGTATTTGCAAAGTCTCCTCCTCACAGAAATGGATTCTATCCTAGATTGAACACACATAACACTTTTGTGGCCACTCACTGCGGGTGTGGAATTGTGAAGGTGTGCTTTGCCTAACTGTGTGTCCCCTGGCAAGGGTGTGACAGCTTGTGGACTGTAGGCGAGGGTCTTTTCTCTGAGACATCCAGTAGTACATTTTTGAACTTGGGCTTTTGGTGGTGGTGATTTATTGTTTTCAAGTAACCTATTACACGTCTGTAATCCCAGCACTGGGGAGGCTGAAAACAGGAGGGCCACTTCGAGTCCGAGCTGTGTAGTGAGACCCTATACCAAATACATAAAAAAACCCCCAAACATTCTAAATTAACTTTGTTGTGATCAGAGAACATATTTTACACTATTTTAATCCTTCTAATGTATTGATATTTATTTAATTTTTATTTATTTTTTTGTTGGTACTGGGTCTCCCTATGCAGTTCAGACTCATCATGATCCTCCTTTCTCAGCCTCCCAAGAGCTGGGATTACAGGAATGCGCCACCCCACCCAGTTTCAGGGCTGGCACAGCATGCAGTACTGGGGATCAAACCCGGGTCCTGGCGCTTGCCAGGCAGGCACTTAGACTGCCGAGCTATCACCCCAGCCCTTGATATTAATTTATACCTACAACATAGTCCTATGCTAGAAAATGCTCCCATGCCCTTGACAGAGTGTGGGGAGCCGTCACCACATGTCCTGCCCTAACCTCTAGAGCGAATGGGCCCGATTGCATAGAGCAACTAAGTTGGGCCTGNTGCTGACTCAAAACCTGAGCTCGATTTACCCCTCCTATCCTGCTTCCGCATACTTTGTAATCTCGCCTATAATGA
>NDGN011371563.1:0-15201 GCA_002564285.1 Tympanoctomys barrerae
TGGGGCTTATGATGATGGGATGAGGGTATGAGGGCAAGAGAGGTGATCCAAACTGAACAGAAGGGAGTACAAATAGAGGCCAGAATGAAGTAGTGTAACCTAGATCAGGTGTAGAGGACTGCGAGGGCACAGTAGCGCTGTCCAGTGGGTTCAGAGGAGGGAAAGTTCTGCTAAGTGGAGGACACAGGGGCTTTAGAAGGGTCTTCTTGGTGGAAGAAGGGGATGAACACCTGGGAAGAACAGTTAGAAGTGGAGGTAGTAGGTGAGACAGTACAGGGCTGGGTTGGTGAGGGGCTCTTCATGACCTCCTAGCTCTCCTCCCACCAGACTCTTCCCTTCACCCTGGAGCTCTTGTTGGCTTGTAGGGTTTCTACCTAAGACTGGCCCTTTCTGCCTCCTTCCTGCCCCACTTCCATGCTCAGCTGCAGACCTCTTCTGTTTTTATTTTTATGTGTTTGGTACAGGGCCTCACTATGCAGCTCGGACTCGTAGTGGTCCTTGTGTTTCAGCCTCTCCAGCACAGGGATTACAGGTGTGTGCCACCATGCCTTGTCTCGGTGCCCGGCTCAGCGGGGCCAGCGTGGCATGTGGTGCTGCGGATCAAACCTTGCTTCTGTCTTTTGTTTGTATTTTGAATATCTTAATGAGATATTAAGATATTCTAATGACAGAGAAGTCTGTCCCTCCCTTGTCTGACCTGACTCTAGCATTTATTTCTTCCTCTGTTGCAAACAATACATTGATCCTTTATCTATCCTTTATTCATAAATGCCAACAAAATGAGAATTATCAGTCAGTGCCATGGTGCTACGCCCCTCCCCCCTGGACTCTTCAGCCTATTTTAAGCAAGGCTGAGAACTGTACTCTTGGGTGGCACCATCTGCCCCAGGACCTTAGACTACTGTTGTTGGCTGATCATCCGCCTTCCTGGTCTTCATGCTGCAGACTAAGTGTCCCTGTGCTGAGAGGCCCTCTAACTATCCAGGTGTCTGTTCTCTCTCAAGCCTATGGCCACAGAAATCTGAGCTAGGCAGGAGGTACCCAGGGGCCTCTGGTGCCACTCCACCTGCACCCTCGTGCTGAGCTCTGCTTTTCCTCAGGCTTAAGACCATCAGCCTGGTGATCCGCAGCACTCAGGGGGCCGAGGAGACGCTCAGAGCCCATGAGGAGCAGCTCAAGGAAGTCCAGGCTGTGCCTGCCACCCTCCCAGAGCTGGAGGCCACGAAGGCCTCATTAAAGGTACTGGGGGTTTGTCCCCCACCAGGGGCCCAGGGGCAGGGTTCAGCAGGAGCCCTGGCTAAACAGTACTGGCCTCTTCTCTGCCCAACAGAAGCTTCGGGCCCAGGCGGAGGCTCAGCAGCCGGTGTTTGATGCCTTGAAAGATGAGCTTCGGGGAGCACAGGAAGTAGGCGAGCGGCTGCAGCAGCGGCATGGGGAACGGGACGTGGAGGTGGAGCGCTGGCGTGAGCGGGTCACCCAGCTGCTGGAGCGCTGGCAGGCTGTGCTGGCTCAGACTGATGTGCGCCAGCGGGAACTAGAGCAGCTGGGCCGCCAGCTGCGCTACTACCGAGAGAGTGCAGACCCGCTGAGCGCCTGGCTGCAGGATGCCAGGCGGCGGCAGGAGCAGATCCAGGCCGTGCCCATGGCCAATAGCCGGGCTGTGCGGGAGCAACTGCAGCAGGAAAAGGTGGGTCCAGGTTGGGGTAGGTGGTGGCAGGGCTTCCCTGTAGCTGTCAGTTCTGATCGCCTTCCCTACAGGCTCTGTTGGAGGAAATTGAGCGCTATGGAGAGAAGGTCGAGGAGTGCCAGAGGTTTGCCAAGCAGTACATCAATGCCATTAAGGTAAGGCCAGACACACTTAACCAAGCTGGGACTCCAGGCATGGACATCCAGAAGGCAGAGCTGACAGCTGACCAATGTGTCCTTGCAGGATTATGAGCTCCATCTGGTCACGTACAAGGCACAGCTTGAGCCAGTGGCTTCCCCAGCCAAGAAGCCTAAGGTCCAGTCTGGGTCGGAGAGTGTAATCCAAGAGGTAAGATGAGGTGGAGTGACCCTCCATGGTTGAGGGCTGGTGGGCCTCATGGGGTTTCAGCTCTCAGCTAACTTCCCCCCTTTCCCCAGTATGTGGACCTTCGCACGCGGTACAGTGAGCTGACTACTCTTACAAGCCAGTACATTAAATTCATCACTGAGACGCTGCGGCGCATGGAGGAGGAGGAGGTATGGTTGGAGCCAGAAGGGTGGGTTGAGGGAAGCCCTTCTGCTGCCTGCCCTGCCCCAAACTCAGCCCACTGAAGCTGTCAGAGACCACATACACCACTCCTCGCGTTCTTGCCTGGTGCCACCCAGCATCCTTCCCCAGCACAGCTCCCCAGGCTGCCCCCACCTTGGCCCGTGGCCTCACTGGCTGGGTGCTGCACTGCTCTCCCCATGGTGGCTGGTACGTCCTCTCTTCTCCCTTGGCAAGTGTTCTCTACTGCATCCTACTGGCTCTCATGCGTGTTCTTCTGGCAGTTCTGTGGTTCCACTTGGCCCATTGCTCTAGGAAGAGTCCCGGGTTAGGTCATGGGGGCTGGGAAGGGATAGTACTCCAAGGTACCGTGGGTGGTCTGGGTGTTCACTCGTGTAGTTCCTTCCCACATCCTGAGCGGCCCTACTGTTGGGCCTACCTCCTCTGCTCAGGTCTGCTGGCTCCAGAATCTCTCTTCTGAGTGGGCTCAGGTCTGCCCTGCTCTGCCCACTCCAGCCCTCTCACCCTGCCCCACTCATGTAGCTTTGGAAGTGGCCCCCTAGAGGGAACCCATAGTGGAAGCCAGACCTGCTGGTGTCAGGCAGAGCTGGGCAGGACTGTGGTGGGCATGGCTTGCAGACCCTGCGAGCCTCCTGCTTTGCTCTTTCTTTCTCTCTCTCTCTGCCCCCACTGTCTGTCTCCGTCGCCTGTGTGCGGGAAGAGGGGAGGACGCCTGGGCCTCCCTCCCCAGGCTGGTGAGCACAGTGGGTCTGGCTGCGCTCGCTGCCTGAGTGCCCTGGGCGGGTGCACGCTGTCTCCTTGGCTGGGCTGGGATCTTTGTCTTCCCTTGTCCCCCTGCATCGCACTGTCCGAGTGAACTGTGGTGGTACCGTGTCACGTGAGCACCTGGCACCTGCCTCACGCTCACGCTCTCTCTGGTTCTCTTCCTCTCTCTGCTATGGCCACAGAGGCTGGCCGAGCAGCAGCGGGCAGAGGAGCGGGAGCGACTGGCAGAGGTGGAGGCTGCGCTGGAGAAGCAGCGGCAGCTGGCTGAGGCGCATGCCCAGGCCAAGGTGCAGGCGGAGCTGGAGGCGCAGGAACTACAACGGCGAATGCAGGAGGAGGTGGCACGGCGGGAAGAAGCAGCAGTGGACGCACAGCAGCAGAAACGCAGTATTCAGGAAGAGCTGCAGCATCTGCGGCAGAGCTCAGAGGCAGAGATCCAGGCCAAGACTCACCAGGTGGAGGCAGCCGAACGAAATAGGCTGCGCATTGAGGAGGAGATCCGTGTAGTACGCCTTCAGCTGGAGACGACCGAGCGCCAGCGTGGTGGGGCTGAGGGTGAGCTGCAGGCTCTGCGTGCACGGGCAGAGGAAGCAGAAGCACAGAAACGGCAGGCACAGGAGGAGGCTGAGCGCTTGCGGAGGCAGGTCCAGGAGGAGAGCCAACGTAAGCGTCAAGCAGAGGCAGAGCTAGCCCTGCGAGTGAAGGCTGAGGCTGAGGCAGCTCGAGAGAAACAGAGGGCACTGCAGTCACTGGAGGAGCTGCGACTACAGGCCGAGGAAGCAGAGAGGAGGCTGCGGCAGGCAGAGGCAGAGCGGGCACGCCAAGTGCAGGTAGCCCTCGAGACAGCTCAACGTAGTGCAGAGGCAGAGCTGCAGAGCAAGCGTGCCTCCTTTGCAGAAAAGACTGCACAGCTGGAGCGTACCCTACAGGAGGAGCATGTGACAGTGACCCAGCTGCGGGAGGAGGCAGAGCGGCGGGCACAGCAGCAGGCGGAAGCTGAACATGCTCGTGAAGAGGCTGAGCGGGAGCTGGAGCGCTGGCGGCTAAAGGCCAATGAGGCACTGAGGCTGCGGCTACAGGCAGAGGAGGTGGCACAGCAGAAGAGCTTGGCGCAGGCTGAGGCTGAGAAGCAGAAAGAGGAGGCAGAGCGAGAGGCCCGGCGGCGTGGTAAAGCAGAAGAGCAGGCTGTGCGGCAGCGGGAACTGGCCGAGCAGGAGCTAGAGAAACAGCGGCAGCTGGCAGAGGGCACTGCACAGCAGCGCCTGGCAGCAGAGCAGGAGCTGATTCGCTTACGGGCTGAGACTGAGCAAGGGGAACAGCAGCGGCAGCTGCTAGAAGAGGAGCTGGCCCGGCTGCAGCGTGAGGCAGCTGAAGCCACACAGAAGCGCCGGGAGCTGGAGGCAGAACTGGCCAAGGTGAGGGCGGAGATGGAAGTGCTGCTGGCCAGCAAAGCTCGAGCTGAGGAAGAGTCCCGCTCTACCAGCGAGAAGTCCAAGCAGAGGCTGGAAGCTGAAGCCAGCCGGTTCCGTGAGCTGGCTGAGGAGGCTGCCCGCCTGCGTGCCCTGGCTGAGGAGGCCAAGCGGCAGCGGCAGCTGGCTGAGGAGGATGCACAGCGCCAGCGTGCTGAGGCAGAGCGGGTGCTTGCTGAGAAGCTGGCTGCCATCAGTGAAGCCACACGGCTTAAGACAGAGGCAGAGATCGTGCTCAAGGAGAAGGAGGCAGAGAATGAACGGCTACGCCGGCTGGCAGAGGATGAGGCCTTCCAGAGGCGGAAGCTGGAGGAGCAGGCAGCACTGCACAAGGCTGACATTGAGGAGCGCCTCGCCCAGCTGCGGAAGGCATCGGAGAGTGAGCTTGAGCGGCAGAAGGGGCTGGTGGAGGACACGCTGAGGCAGCGGCGGCAGGTGGAGGAGGAGATCCTTGCGCTGAAGGTGAGCTTTGAGAAAGCTACTGCCGGCAAGGCAGAGCTGGAGCTGGAGCTGGGGCGCATCCGCAGCAATGCTGAGGACACATTGCGCAGCAAGGAACAGGCAGAACTGGAAGCTGCTCGGCAGCGACAGTTGGCGGCAGAGGAGGAGCAGCGGCGCAGAGAGGCTGAAGAGCGTGTGCAGAAGAGCTTGGCAGCTGAGGAGGAGGCTGCAAGGCAGCGCAGGGCTGCACTGGAGGAAGTTGAGCGGCTCAAGGCCAAGGTGGAGGAGGCCCGGCGCCTGCGGGAGCGAGCAGAGCAGGAGTCAGCTCGGCAGCTGCAGTTGGCCCAAGAGGCTGCCCAGAAGCGACTACAGGCAGAGGAGAAGGCACATGCCTTTGTGGTGCAGCAGCGAGAGCAGGAGCTACAGCAGACCCTGCAGCAGGAGCAGAGCATGCTGGAGCGGCTGCGTGGTGAGGCAGAGGCGGCTCGGCGAGCAGCTGAGGAGGCTGAGGAGGCTCGAGAGCGTGCTGAGCGGGAGGCAACACAGTCTCGGCGGCAGGTGGAAGAGGCAGAGCGGCTGAAGCAGTTAGCAGAGGAGCAGGCCCAGGCCCAGGCTCAGGCCCAGGCTGCTGCCGAGAAGCTGCGCAAGGAAGCTGAGCAGGAGGCAGCACGGAGGGCACAGGCAGAGCAGGCAGCCCTGAAGCAGAAGCAGGCAGCTGATGCAGAGATAGAGAAGCACAAGAAGTTCTCAGAGCAGACACTACGGCAGAAGGCCCAGGTGGAACAGGAGCTGACAACACTGCGGCTGCAGCTGGAGGAGACTGACCACCAGAAGAGCATCTTGGATGAGGAGCTGCAGCGGCTGAAGGCAGAGGTGACGGAGGCTGCCCGCCAGCGCAGTCAGGTGGAGGAGGAGCTGTTCTCTGTACGCGTGCAGATGGAGGAACTGAGTAAGCTGAAGGCACGCATTGAAGCTGAGAACCGTGCACTTATCTTGCGTGACAAGGACAATACGCAGCGCTTCCTAGAAGAGGAAGCTGAGAAGATGAAGCAGGTGGCTGAAGAGGCTGCACGGCTGAGTGTGGCTGCCCAGGAGGCTGCACGGCTACGACAGCTGGCAGAGGAGGACTTGGCACAGCAGCGGGCCCTAGCAGAGAAGATGCTCAAGGAAAAGATGCAGGCAGTACAGGAAGCCACACGGCTTAAGGCTGAGGCAGAGCTGCTGCAGCAGCAGAAAGAGCTGGCACAGGAGCAGGCTCGGCAGCTGCAAGAAGACAAGGAGCAGATGGCACAGCAGCTGGAACAGGAAACACAGGGCTTTCAGCGGACACTGGAGGCAGAGAGACAGCGGCAGTTAGAAATGAGTGCAGAAGCTGAACGCCTCAAACTGCGCATGGCTGAGATGAGTCGGGCCCAGGCTCGTGCAGAGGAAGATGCCCAGCGCTTCCGAAAGCAGGCGGAGGAGATCGGTGAAAAGTTACACCGTACCGAGCTTGCCACACAGGAGAAGGTGACACTGGTGCAGACTCTGGAGATCCAGAGGCAGCAGAGTGACCAAGATGCTGGGCGCCTACGGGAGGCTATTGCCGAGCTGGAGCGTGAAAAGGAGAAGCTCAAGCAAGAGGCCAAGTTGCTGCAACTCAAGTCTGAGGAGGTACCGCCCTCCCTCCACACAGGCGGGTGGGCCTGGTGGGGAAGTCCACCCTGGGATGGGTTGGTGGGTGCTCCTAGGGCCCCAGCCTCCCTGACCACTGCCCACTCCCTCCCCATTTCTCATAGATGCAGACAGTGCAGCAGGAGCAGAGGCTGCAGGAGACACAGGCCCTGCAACAGAGCTTCCTCTCCGAGAAAGATAGCTTGCTGCAGCGAGAACGCTTCATTGAGCAGGAGAAAGCCAAGTTGGAGCAGCTTTTCCAGGATGAGGTAGCCAAGGCACAGCAGCTTCGTGAGGAACAACAGCGGCAACAGGAACAGATGGAGCAGGAGAAGCAGCAGTTGATGGCGAGCATGGAGGAGGCCCGGAGACGGCAGCGTGAGGCAGAGGAGGGTGTGCGACGCAAACAGGAGGAGCTGCAATGCCTGGAACAACAGAGACAGCAGCAGGAGAAACTGCTGGCTGAGGAGAACCAGAGGCTACGGGAGCGGCTGCAGCGCCTAGAGGAGGAGCATCGGGCTGCCCTGGCACACTCAGAAGAGGTTGCAGCCTTGCAGGCTGCTGCTGTAAAGGCCTTACCTAATGGTCGGGATACCCCTGATGGCCCGGCTGTGGAGGTGGAGCCTGAGCATACCTTTCAGGGCTTGCGCCAGGGGGTGTCTGCTCAGAGACTGCAGGAGGCCGGCATCCTGAGCACAGAGGAACTACAGCGGCTGGCACAGGGCCATACCACAGTGGCTGAGTTGGCAAGACGGGAAGATGTGCATCGGTACCTACAGGGCCGCAGCAGCATTGCAGGGCTCCTGCTGAAGCCTACCAATGAGAAGCTGAGTGTCTACACGGCCCTGCAGAGGCAGCTGCTGAGCCCTGGCACAGCCCTCATCTTGCTCGAGGCCCAGGCTGCATCAGGTTTCCTATTGGACCCTGTGAGGAATCGACGGCTAACTGTCAATGAGGCTGTGAAGGAGGGTGTTGTGGGCCCTGAGCTACACCACAAGCTACTGTCAGCTGAGCGTGCCGTCACTGGCTACAAGGACCCCTACACTGGGGAACAGATCTCACTTTTCCAGGCCATGCAAAAGGACCTCATTGTGCGTGACCACGGCATCCGCCTGTTGGAGGCTCAGATTGCCACAGGTGGCATCATCGACCCTGTGCACAGCCACCGCCTGCCTGTGGATGTGGCCTACCAGCGTGGTTACTTCGATGAGGCAATGAGCCGTGTCCTGTCAGACCCCAGTGACGACACCAAGGGCTTCTTTGACCCCAACACACATGAGAACCTCACCTATCTGCAGCTGTTAGAGCGCTGTGTGGAGGACCCTGAGACAGGCATGTGCCTTTTGCCGCTCACTGATAAGGCTGCCAGGGGTGGTGAACTGGTTTACACTGATTCAGAGGCCCGGGATGTTTTTGAGAAGGCCACCGTGTCTGCACCATTTGGCAAGTTTCAGGGCAAAACAGTGACCATCTGGGAGATCATCAACTCTGAGTATTTCACAGCAGAGCAGCGGCGGGACCTGTTGCGGCAGTTCCGCACAGGTCGTATTACAGTAGAGAAGATCATCAAAATAGTCATCACTGTGGTGGAGGAGCATGAGAAGAAGGGCCAGCTCTGCTTTGAGGGCCTACGAGCCTTGGTGCCTGCTGCTGAGCTGCTGGAGAGCAGGGTTATCGATCGTGACCTCTATCAACAGCTGCAGCAGGGCAAGCGCTCTGTGCGAGAGGTGGCCGAAGTGGAGGCTGTGCGGCGGGCCCTGAGGGGTGCCAATGTCATTGCAGGTGTGTGGCTGGAGGAGGCAGGGCAAAAGCTGAGCATCTATGAAGCCCTGAAGAAAGGCCTGCTGCAACCAGATGTGGCAGTGGCCCTGCTAGAGGCCCAGGCCGGCACTGGGCACATGATTGACCCTGCCACTAGTGCCCGGCTGACTGTGGATGAGGCAGTACGTGCTGGCCTGGTGGGCCCCGAACTGCATGAAAAGCTGCTGTCGGCAGAGAAGGCTGTAACAGGCTACAGGGACCCCTATTCGGGCCAGAGTGTCTCTCTGTTCCAGGCCTTGAAGAAAGGCCTCATCCCCAAGGAGCAGGGCCTGCGCCTTTTGGATGCCCAGCTGTCCACAGGTGGTATTGTGGACCCGAGCAAGAGCCACCGTGTGCCTCTGGACGTCGCCTGTGCCCGGGGCTACCTGGATGAGGAGACCAACAGGGCCTTGTTGACACCCAGGGAGGATGCCAAGGTCTACCTTGACCCTAGTTCCTGTGAACCAGTGACTTACAGCCAGCTCCAGCAGCGGTGCCGGCCCGACCAGCTGACAGGGTTGAGCTTGCTGCTGCTCTCAGAGAAGGCTATCCGGGCCCGGCAGGAGGAGGTCTACTCTGAACTCCAGACTCGGGAGACCTTTGAGAAGGCCACTGTTGAGGTCCCTGTGGGCAGCTTCAAGGACAGGACAGTGACAGTATGGGAGCTCATCAGTTCTGAATACTTTACAGAGGAACAGCGGCAGGAGCTGCTGCGGCAGTTCCGCACAGGCAAGGTCACTGTGGAGAAGGTCATCAAGATCCTTATCACCATCATTGAAGAGGTGGAGACCAAGCGGCAGGAACAGCTGTCCTTCAGTGGGCTCCGCGCCCCTGTGCCAGCCAGTGAGCTCCTGGCTGCCAAGGTCCTCAGCAAAGCCCAGTTTGAGCAGCTCAGAGAGGGCAGGACATCAGTTAAGGACCTTTCAGAGATGAGCTCTGTGCGGACGCTGCTGCAGGGCAGTGGCTGCCTGGCTGGCATCTACCTGGAAGACTCCAAGGAGAAGGTGACCATTTATGAGGCTATGCGCCGGGGTCTGCTCCGACCCAGCACTGCCACACTTCTCCTGGAGGCCCAGGCAGCCACTGGCTTTCTGGTGGACCCTGTGCGTAACCAGCGCCTGTATGTCCATGAGGCTGTGAAGGCCGGTGTTGTGGGCCCAGAGCTACATGAGAAGCTGCTGTCGGCAGAGAAGGCTGTCACTGGCTACAAGGACCCTTACTCGGGTACCACCATCTCACTCTTCCAGGCCATGAAGAAAGGTCTGGTGCTTAAGGAGCATGGCATCCGCCTGCTGGAGGCCCAGATTGCCACTGGTGGCATCATTGACCCTGTGCATAGCCACCGCCTCCCTGTGGATGTGGCCTACCAGCGCGGCTACCTCGACCAGGAGATGAGTCGCATTCTGGCTGACCCCGGTGATGACACCAAGGGCTTCTTTGATCCCAATACTCATGAGAACCTCACCTACCTGCAGCTGCTAGAGCGCTGTGTGGAGGACCCTGAGACAGGCCTGCGCCTGCTACCCCTGAAAGCGGCTGAGAAGGCCGAGGTGGTGGAGACCACGCAGGTGTACACTGAAGAGGAAACCCGGAGGGCGTTCGAGGAGACACAGATTGACATCCCTGGTGGTGGCAGTCAGGGCGGCTCTACCATGTCCCTGTGGGAGGTGATGCAGTCAGACCTGATCCCTGAGGAGCAGCGGACCCGGCTGATGGCTGACTTTCAGGCTGGCCGAGTGACCAAAGAGCGCATGATCATCATCATCATTGAGATTATTGAGAAGACTGAGATTATCCGACAGCAGAACCTGGCATCCTATGACTATGTGCGCCGCCGCCTCACTGCTGAGGACCTATATGAGGCCCGGATCATCTCCCTTGAGAGCTACAATCTGCTGCGGGAGGGAACCAAGAGCCTCCGTGAGGTTCTGGAGGCAGAATCTGCCTGGCGCTATCTCTATGGCACAGGCTCAGTAGCTGGTGTCTATATGCCCGGCTCCAGGCAGACACTGTCCGTCTACCAGGCCCTTAAGAAGGGACTACTGAGTGCTGAGGTGGCCCGCTTACTGCTGGAGGCACAGGCAGCCACAGGCTTCCTATTGGATCCAGTGAAGGGCGAGCGGCTGACTGTGGATGAAGCTGTGCGGAAGGGCCTTGTGGGCCCCGAGCTGCATGACCGGCTACTTTCAGCAGAGCGAGCTGTTACTGGCTACCGTGACCCTTACACCGAGCAGACCATCTCACTCTTCCAGGCCATGAAGAAAGAGCTGATACCTGCAGAGGAGGCACTGCGGCTGCTGGATGCCCAGCTGGCCACGGGAGGTATCGTAGACCCCCGCCTGGGCTTCCACCTCCCACTAGAGGTGGCCTACCAACGTGGTTACCTCAACAAGGACACATATGACCAGCTCTCAGAGCCCAGTGAAGTGCGCAGCTATATGGACCCATCTACCGATGAACGCCTCAGCTACACACAGCTGCTCCGGCGGTGTCGCCGTGATGATGGCAGTGGTCAGATGCTCTTACCACTCTCAGATGCCCGCAAATTGACCTTCCGAGGCCTGCGCAAACAGATCACTGTGGAGGAGCTGGTGCGCTCGCAAGTCATGGATGAGGCCACGGCGCTACAGCTGCAGGAGGGCCTGACCTCTATCGAGGAGGTCACCAAGAACTTGCAGAAGTTCCTTGAGGGTACCAGCTGCATTGCTGGGGTCTTTGTTGATGCTACCAAGGAGCGGCTTTCAGTGTACCAGGCCATGAAAAAGGGCATAATTCGCCCTGGCACTGCCTTTGAGCTCTTGGAGGCCCAGGCAGCTACTGGCTATGTTATTGACCCTATCAAGGGGCTTAAGCTGACTGTTGAGGAGGCTGTGCGCATGGGCATTGTGGGCCCCGAGTTCAAGGACAAGTTGCTGTCAGCTGAGCGTGCTGTCACTGGCTACAAGGACCCCTACACTGGGAAACTCATCTCCCTCTTCCAGGCCATGAAAAAGGGTCTGATCCTGAAAGACCATGGGATCCGCCTCCTGGAGGCCCAGATCGCTACAGGCGGCATCATTGACCCTGAGGAGAGCCACCGGCTGCCTGTGGAGGTGGCCTACAAGCGTGGCCTCTTTGATGAGGAGATGAATGAGATCCTAACTGACCCTTCTGATGACACCAAGGGATTCTTTGACCCCAATACAGAGGAAAACCTCACTTACCTGCAGCTGATGGAGCGCTGCATCACTGACCCTCAGACTGGCCTATGCCTCCTGCCACTGAAAGAGAAGAAGCGGGAGCGGAAGACATCCTCCAAGTCCTCAGTGCGTAAGCGTCGGGTGGTGATTGTGGACCCCGAGACAGGCAAGGAGATGTCAGTGTATGAGGCCTACCGCAAGGGTCTCATTGACCACCAGACCTACCTGGAGTTGTCTGAGCAGGAGTGCGAGTGGGAAGAGATCACCATCTCTTCCTCAGATGGTGTGGTCAAGTCCATGATCATTGACCGCCGTTCTGGCCGACAGTATGACATTGATGACGCCATTGCCAAGAACTTCATTGACCGCTCTGCGCTGGATCAGTACCGTGCTGGCACGCTTTCCATCACCGAGTTTGCTGACATGCTCTCGGGCAATGCCAGTGGTTTTCGCTCCCGCTCTTCCTCAGTGGGATCCTCATCTTCATACCCCATCAGCCCCGCAGTCTCTAGGACCCAGCTGACCTCCTGGTCTGACCCCACTGAGGAGACGGGCCCGGTGGCTGGCATCTTAGACACAGAGACCCTGGAGAAGGTGTCCATCACAGAGGCCATGCACCGCAACCTGGTGGACAACATCACGGGGCAGCGGCTGCTGGAGGCACAGGCCTGCACAGGGGGCATCATCGATCCCATCACAGGGGAGCGCTTCCCTGTCACCGACGCTGTTAACAAAGGCCTGGTGGACAAGATTATGGTGGATCGTATCAACCTGGCCCAGAAAGCCTTCTCCGGCTTTGAGGACCCACGTACCAAGACCAAGATGTCGGCTGCTCAGGCTCTGAAGAAGGGCTGGCTGTACTATGAGGCAGGGCAGCGCTTCCTGGAGGTGCAGTATCTGACAGGTGGCCTGATTGAGCCTGACTTGCCAGGCCGTGTGTCCCTGGATGAGGCCCTGCAGCGTGGCACTGTGGATGCCCGCACTGCGCAGAAGCTCCGTGATGTCAGCGCCTACTCCAAGTACCTCACCTGCCCTAAGACCAAGCTCAAGATCTCCTACAAGGATGCACTGGACCGCAGCATGGTGGAGGAGGGCACAGGGCTGCGGCTGCTGGAGGCTGCTGCCCAGTCCAGCAAGGGCTACTACAGCCCCTACAGCGTCAGTGGCTCTGGCTCCACAGCTGGCTCCCGCACTGGCTCCCGCACTGGCTCCCGGGCCGGCTCCCGCCGTGGCAGCTTTGATGCCACTGGCTCTGGCTTCTCTATGACCTTCTCTTCTTCCTCTTACTCTTCCTCAGGCTATGGCCGCCGCTATGCCTCAGGACCTTCAGCTTCCATGGGAGGCGCTGAGTCTGCAGTGGCCTGACTCCCTGCCTGCACCCCACCCTCTCCCTCTGCATGTGGCCAGGCTCCCTGCCAAGATGCTGGGGTCTCTCTTTAACATTTAAAGGTGTCTTCCTCCCAAGTGGTGCCTCAAGTTTAACCAAAANAAAAAAAAAAAAAAAACCAGACTAACACATTAATGTCTATTTGCTGTCCAGACAGCCTATATCTTGGGGGTTGGGGCTGGCACAGCCCCATTGACCACTGCACCCCACTCGGGTCTCCCTATTCCCTTCAACCTGCCACTCACCACAGCTAGGTGCCTTGGAGGGTCCAGAGCTGGCCCCCAACCCACTCTTCCTGTCTACCCAAGGAGGGTTTTGTGTGGGTAAGGCCCAAACCCCATCAGCCAACCCCACTGGATGCCTACTGCCAGTCCTGCCTGCGGAGGGCAGTGGGGTCAGGCCCAGCAGCAGAGGGCCCTCCGTCCTCTCAGGGTGCCCGCTTGGGGCCAATATTTCCCCCAGCGTGTTTCTTGGACAGGCCTGCTCCCTCGGTGAGTGAGTCCTGCTGGTGAGGGAAGGGCCCGGGCCAGCCATTCTTTCCAGCCTGCCCAGAGAAGCCCTTCCCCATGGGAAGATGAGGGTCCAGTCTGCAAGACCCCAGCCCCCTACACTCACTCTCCTAGGACCCCGGCCTCCAGCTTCAGCCTTCCAACCTCAGTTCCCCTTGTAAGTGCCTTCTGTGTCCTCCCTCATACCCAAGCCCTGAGGATCCAGACCTAGGGTGGGAGACAGATGTTCCAGATGGACAGTGCTGGGGATTCTGCAAACCCGGCCTCCTTCTAGGCCCCCACCCACATTGTTCCCAGGGAGCCCTAGTTCCTCTTGGCCCAGGGAGCTGGCTGGGCCGTGTGTGCTAACCCAGGAACACCACCAGTGCTCCTCGTCCAGCCAGCCCCTGGCCTTGGTGGCTCCCACCCTCACCTCCACCCTCTGACTGAGCTTTGCATGCCCCACTAACCCAGGCTGGTGGCAGGTGGAGGTGCCAGGCAGAACACTAACCTGACCATGGGTGGGGCCTTGCGGCACCCACCCCTCAATAAAAGCAATTCCAACCTTCCTGTGGACCTTGCCTTGTTTTTTGGTTCAAGGTTCACTGGGTGTTGAGTTTGAGAGCTGTTGCAGCCCAGGCTCTGGGATTCAGGCCTCAAGCTCAGCTACTATTTCCCTGGCTAGGATGGGACCTGTGGAGACACTGGCCAGAGGGTGGACATATATAGGCGAGAAAACTCAGGTGGTGGATGGAGGGTGGGCGGGGCCACGCTGAAGACCCAGCTGAGGCCTGCTGCGGGTCCAGCCAGTGGCTGTTCCCCAGCCAACCTCTTAGACTTTATCTGCAGGCCTCACTTGAGGTTCCTCTTCGAAGGGCTCTGAACCTATATTGTTCACTGGCTGTGGTTGCTCCCTTTGAGGAGGGAGCAGTGTGACCCTGAGGGAGCTTGTACCCTTAGGTCCAGGGCAGCCCTCCAAAGGAGGTGAGACTCATCAGCACTGACAGTCTCTGAAGGCCACACGTTGGCCTTATCCTGCCAGATTCTCAGATGAAGCTTTTTGCAGTTTCTAGGAAGACTTGCTGGAGGTGTGTGTGTGGGCAAATCCAGCCACTGAAAGCCACTGGCCTGGGATTGTGATGCAGGTGTGTGCCACCATGGCTGGTTTTGGTGGCCAGCACAGTGTGCATGGCTCGCTCAGTTCCAGGGCTGGCATGGCATGTGGTACCAGGGATCAAAGCTGGGACCTTGAGCTTGCTGGGCAGGCACTTAGACTGCCGAGCTATCTCCCAGTTCAAGGGCTGGCTTTTTTTTTTTTTTTTTTTTGAAGTGTATTTAGTACAAGGTCTATAGGGTATCACTACACAGATTGGACTCATAGTGGTCCTGTTTTCAGCCTCCCAAGTGCTGGGATTTCAGGCGTGCGCCACCACACCTAGTCTCAGTTGCTGTCTCAGCGCACCCTGGGGGTGGGACCGGCACCACATGCCAGGGATCGAACCCCGATCCCTGTGCCTTCCTAAACAGGCGCTTTGGTCCACTGAGCTATCTGGCCAGCCCAAGGTTGGCATTTTTTGATCTCTAGTTTTCAAGGCTTATTATTTTCCAGCTAGATACATGATTCGGGGGAATCATGTATCTAGCTTCTCAGATGCGTGCCTGACAAAGAAGGAAATCCTTTGGGATGAAAAACTAAGCATGATTTGATTTGGTGGTGGTGGTGTCATCTCCCTGGATAAGCTGTTGGTTAGACTCCCAACTTTGA
>NDGN011371573.1:0-14508 GCA_002564285.1 Tympanoctomys barrerae
TGCTTATGTGTTTACAGCTTCTGTCCCTGTCACTCTGCCAGAGATGCCGACCTGGACACACAGACCCAGCCCAGACGAAGACATGGGACCAGCAGCCCTGAAACAGTAGGACCCCCGACTCACAGGAACCCTGCACCCCACCTCCACCCTAGAGCTGCGGAACTGTTCCCAGCCTGGAACCCCTCCCTGGGCCACATCTCTGGCAGTGCCCAGGCCTGGCCTTGAGGACTCTGCCAGAGCTTTTCCAGCAGGCAGACTCCTGAAGCAGCACCCTGGCCACTCCCCTTTGAGGTTCCCAAAACTCCAAGCTGGGGCAGCAGGGGCACTGTGGGGGTGTGGCAAATTAAAAACAAATGTCACTGCCCAGGGGCCCCAGGAAATCGACCAGGAAGTCACGACGCAGCTTTGGAAAACACAGGCAGGAAGAGCTCCTGGGCTGCGATGACAGGGCCAAGCCCGGCAGATGGCCACGGCCGGTGGACAGCAGGAGCCCCTGGGCAGGGTGGGGTCTGGGCCCAGGGCCTGAGAGCTGAGGCCACCAACCAGCAGGGCAGTGCAGCCCAGAGAGCTGGCTCAGGAGAGGTGCCCTGCACGAGCCCCCCACACCCTTGTGGCTCCAGCAGGCGCCCTCAGGCGCCCACTCACACGCCCACCCACGTGCACCGACACTGCCAGGCTGCACTTGCCCCTTGCCGCAGCTGGTAGTGTTCAGCACAGGGGGAGACGTTACAGAAAACCCTGTTTTCAGGGGCCTGCCCATTAGCTCAGTTGTTTAAGTGCCTGCTTAAACAAAGTAGTCAGTCTCAGAATTCTGTGGTCCTCATGCCTTACCAGACCTGCCCTTAAGGCACCATGACCAGGCCAAAAAAAAAAAAAAAAAGTCCTTCAGAAAACCCTGTTTTCCAGGTTTCCTAGTTTCCCTTTTCCCAGGCACAGTGCCACAGTATGTGTTCCCCTTCCCTGGTCACCTACCAGGCATCTGGTGCTGTACCCAACATCAGCATGTGAAATGCTGGAAACTGAAATGCCTCAGAAGGCCAGGGTAGGGCCCAGGCTATGCCCCCCGGACAATGCAGGCTGCCTCTGCACCCTGCACCCCCAGGCCAGGCCCTGCCGTCAGCCCCAGGCAAGGAGGCGGTGCACCCCACCAGCCCAGGCAGCCACCCACCTCCCCTGGAAACAGTAATGGAGCAACACCCACGTCTCTCTGAGCCATCAGGCCGCAGGATCGCCTGCTCCCAAACAACCCCATTTCCAGGCCAGACCCCAGCCAGCAGTAGGTGGCAGGCCCAGCGCAGACTCTAGACACCACATCTTGCCAGCTCCTCCACCACGCTTGGAAAGGTCAGGTCCAAGTAGTGTGTGCTGCTGCTGCTTAAGCCAGGGAACTCTGGCAGAAGCCCAGGCGTGGAGGCTAGCAGCAGAGCAGGCACAAGGTGGGCTCCCTCCTGGGCCTGGCCTTGGGAGGCAGCCAGTTACCTCTCTCTCTCTCTCTCTCTCTCTCTCTCTCTCTCTCTCTCTCTCTCAGCAACGTGTTTAGCAAATGCATAGCCAAATGTTCATCTATCCATGAGGCCATGAACCTCATCAGATGCGACACGAAGGCCTGCTGCAGCCCTGCTTGGGCTGTGCTGGGAAGCCTGGTTCCCCCGCAGTGAGTGAGGGGCAGAGGCGGCCGGCTCTGCTCCCTGTGCTCACAGACTCACACTGTCCCCACCATCTGCAGTTCTCTGGGCCAAACAGGTGACCCCTGGAATTCATGAGACACCTGAGTGCTCCCTCATTCCCTCTACAGAAGGAAATTTCAGTGAACGAGGAATCGAGTGCTAAGAGCCCAGCTATGCAAGAGCCCACAGGAAGCGTGGGCGGCTCCCATGATGACCATGGGGCTGGCTGCGCAGGTCTCGGGGCCCGCAGGTGCCCGGCACACGGACAGAAGCTGCGCACTCTCAACCGGACACAGAAAGTACTGGTGGGAGAAGACACAGACAGACACGAAGGGAATTTTACCATATGAGCTAAAACTGCGCATCGGCCAGAGACCGGATAAGCGAAGTTCAAAGGCAAGCCACAGAAAGCAAAACATCTGCACAGGTGGGATTAGAATCCAGAACATATGAATGGCTCTTACAAACCAGTTAGTAAAAGACTAGCAACCCCCTTGGAGAGCGTTCTGTAGGGAAGCTGCAAGACACAGAAAGCGACTCCAAATGGCCGATTAACATAAGAAAACCTCTCCAGCGTCCAGGGAATGCAAATTAAACCCATGAAATCCACTTTTCTTCTTCAGGTCTGGCAAAATTTCAGCATCTGAACATATCAAGTGCTGGTGGGAGGAGGCCCACAGACACTGCCACTGGAGGACAAACCACTGTGGGAAATGGCTTGGTTTAAAATGCTGTCACCCTGGCTTCTGCAGCCTCGCCTCCCGAAGTGCCCAGAGGCACCAGGCTTCCCTCATACCTATCCACGCATTGCCTGCATCGCAGCAGAAAGGCCAGAGCACCTTGGAATGTCCCAAGGCAATCAGGAGGACTCTGTTAACCTAGATAGATCTCCAAGTCACTGCTGAGGGAAACACTCAGCTTCGGAACAAGATGTGCGCTCTGGGGCCATCTCCTGCCATCTCTTTGTGACACTGGCAGGAAGCGCCTCTGCTCCTTGCGTGCCTGGGCCTCTATGCTGGGGCTGCTGGGAAGCCAGGAGAGAAGGAAGGGACTGGGGGAGGAGGGCTGAGCCTTAGTGGCGATGTTTCTCTGTCTCACTTGGAGCATGCATGCGCAACACAGTAGTGTAACTCCACGGGCGCATCTGTGTCCGTGTGTGACGCCCCCCCCCTCACCCTGCCAGCCACGGTGGAGCACACCTTATCCATCCACCAATACTGGATCTGGATGCCGGCTACAGGACCGATCGGTTGTAAAGTGCGAGGATCATACGTTTCCTTAAAACAAAAATGGAGCCGTCCACTTAGTCATGCCATGTCCATCGGCAGACAGCCTCGGGGGTCTGGGGGACAGATCTATGTGCACGAGAGCATGGCGAGGAGAAGTAGGGCACGGGGAGGGCGACAAGTCTGTCCCCAGGGCCGCTGGGTGGGGAAAGGTGCCAACTGTCTCAGGAGCCACCTGAGCATGGAGGCAGGAAGTCCGGAAGGAACCCTGAGGGGTGTCGCCCCTCTCCCAGGGCTTTCTGCTGATGCAGGGACAGCAGCTCCAAGCCTTCTGCCTCCAACACACTTGTCCCATGCTGAAGCCAACAGGTTGGTCCTTGATCCCTAGCACGTTCTGTGGGTCAGACAAGTGCAGGTGTGGGGCTCTGGCTCAGCTGGCAACCTGCTGGAATTTGGGGTGCCTGGGCCCCACCTCCCCCTTTCGTTGACACTCTCTGTTCCCTGCCAGGCCTGGACTACATAGGGCTGCACCCCTGGCCTGCGTCCTGGGGCTCCCCTATCTAGCCTTCCCCCTCCCTGGCTGCAGGGACCCACTGAAGGCCCAGTGAGGTGGCCCCGCCAGAGCCAGGGACAAGCAAGGAGAGGCTGGCTGGAGCTCCCGATGTTCCATTTCCTGGGCCAACAAATGGCCCTTGTGCTTGGGCAGGCCTAACCTACTCCACTCATTGGCTACCAGCAAAGCTGGCTAGCACAGCTGGTTGTCATTAAAATTTCAAAAGGACTGCACAGTGCCAGGCCCCATGTGGTCTTTAGAGCGCCACCTCGGGGAGCCTGGCCCAGCCCTTTGCTGCCTGTATCAGTGAAGCCAGACATTAAACTTTAGACTGCCTTCTGCAGGCACCAAAGCCACCACGTTTAATGCACATAACTGGGACATGTCACAGTATCATCAATCATACCTTTCTCTTCAAAACCAGTTTTTTTTTTTTTTTTTTTTTTAAACTCATTTGGAGCAGAAATAGCCCAGGACAAGTCAGCACTTTCCGAGCAGACTTGGAAGAAGAGGTGGCAGAACGGCACAAGCCCCGGGAACAGCGCGCCGCCCTGAACGGCTGGGAACACAGGCCCACCCAGGGCAGCAAGCTCCTCCGGGAAGTGGTCTCACACGTCCAGGCAGCCCCTCTGAGTGGCAGCTGGACAAATCCCTCTGGCCCCAGGAGGAAAGAGGTCAAGGGCGCCTTCTCAAGGTCTGGCCGCCAGCGTGCCCAGAGCTTCGGGCACAGTCTGGCCCATCCCTGTGCCCCTGCCCCTTGCTCCAAAGCAAAACCTGGTACTTGGACTTGGGTCCCTTCTGAGAAACACTGAAGCCTAGAAACTTAGTCACGCCCCAGGTCTCAGCCCCCACCCCCCAAGGGACTTCCGTTGTGCCTCAGTGTCATCCTGGTGCTCCTGGGCCTGGGCCCTCCAGGTCACATGCAGTCTCATCTCCAGCTCCGCTGGGTCACCACCCATTGCATGTGACTTCTAGGGCCCTGCAGGGAACAGGGGCCCTCACACCTGCATTGCACCCGCCCAGCGCCCCTCCTCAGGGCACTCCAGCCCACACTCCACAGAGCGCAGTGCCACACTGTCACCCCCGCCAAGGCTCAGGCATAGCCCCAGGGGCAGCAGCTGGTCCCAGGGGTCCCACTGCTGCACCCACCCTCCAGCCTTGGAGTCACTTCCTGTCTTCTGCTGCCGACTCCCCACCTGGGGCCTGCTGTCCCCTGGCAGCTGAACAAACTCTCCATCCCTGCCTACTGCCCAGGTAACATCCCAGAGGCTGGACAGGGAAGCCAAGGCCTGCTACGGCTCCCCACTGCCCTAGCTCGGACCTCCAGGCTCCACAGCCATCTGGCCCCCCCACATCATGCCAAGGCCTGCAGCCCTTTCTGACTTCACACAGTCCTGGCTTCCTCCCACTTAGGGCCAAAGCCAAAGGCCCCCTCTTCAAAGGCCTTCTTGGAGAAAGCAGCCCCTTCCACAAACCACTCCCAAGCCTCCTTTTTTTTTCCTTTCCTGTTCTGACATTGTGTTTATTTGGATTTGTCTCTCTCAGGTCCGTTCTCTTTGTGCCTCCACTAGATTGAAAATTCCCCAGTGGACTCTGCTGTGAGGCCTCCAGCCCTGGAAGTCAGCGCCTGCAGCACGTTGGAGCTACCAGCTGGCCCTTGCTCTCCTGGGCAAAACTGGGTCAGCTGTGACTGGGCCCAGCCACCCACCAGCCCCTGCGCAGTGGCCACAGAGCTCTTTCAGAGGCTGACCCTGGAAGGAGCGAGCGCAGGCCTGCCATTGCATAAGCGAGCGGGAAGAAGGCCTGCGAGAGTGCCGAGCGCACCTGCCCCAGTCCTGCTGACAGGAGCCTCACGTGCACTCAACACAGTGTCACTAAGGGGGGGGGGGCGCTGCCCTGGAGAGCTCCTGCTGTGTGCAGACCTAGGGAGCAGGGGGCCTTGACAGACTGGGACCCCCCTCCCCTGGCTAGCTCAGCAGGGGGCAGCGGGGCTGGTCCACCCTAGGCGCTCATCTCCCTGTGCATTCTGACTATAGGAGTTCCGCTTGCAGCACAGAGGTGTGCAAAGCCCGGGAACCACGGGCCAGAGGGCACAAATCCAGCGGGCTCTCAACGCCCCCCCCCATCCTTTCCTTCACCAGCTGAGACTCCAGTTTCTGGGGGTTTCCAAAAGAGGTGGAGCAGGTCGGTGTTGTGGATACTTCAGGATGCTCAGGAGTATCCCTGGCTTTTCCCCACTCTGAACCAGAAGCCACAACTGAAAATGGGTGGGGACACTGGTAGGAACCCCGAGGGTCTGAGGGAGCTTTCTGACTGGCTTGGTCCCAGATCACATGGGGGTCACGGATTCTTACCTGGCTGGCTGGTACCTGGCCTGCCTGGGGCTCTGGCCTGACTCTTCTAACAATTGGACCACTCTCCAGCTGGGGCACCAGGAGACCTTAAGCACCCTCCCCGCCTGGCACCTGTCCCAACCAGGGCACTCTCCCACCTTCTCGTATCCTCAGGCCCCTCCTCTGATGAGCTCAGCTCTTCCACCCAGGTTGCAGAAAGCAGAGCAGGTGTCTGCCCTTGGGGTGAGCCGCTGCCCCTCCCTCATCAAACCCATTGCAAACAATGCCAGCAAAATCTTCACAGGCAGAGAGGTCTGCCTCCTCCCCTCCTCTTAGGACCCCGACTCCTGCCCCATAAACGCACGCACCAGCTCGATCCCATTTCATAGATGCGGAAACTGAGGCACCAGGTGAACAAGGGCCGTAGGCACGGGGTCCTGCGCCTCGCACAGTCCAAACTGGAGCTTTCAACCCCACTTCCCTCTTCTGACCCCAGCGAGCCTGCCCTTGTTTAGGGGACACAGTCCTGCAGCTCTGCGGCAGGGGACGCCCTAGCCCAGGGTGCCCCCGGTGTGTCCCGCCCAGCGAGCAGCGCCCTAGCGGAGTCCTCCGGTCCCGACCCGCCCCCACCCCCTACCTTGCTCCCGGCTTTGCGCGGCGGCCGCGTCCCGGGCCCCGAAGGCGCGCAGTAGGGAGCGCAGCGTGGCAGGCCAGCGGCGGCGGCCCCCGCCCCGGCCGCGCATCCCAAGCGGAGGAGCCCGCGCTGGCTGGGCCCGGGCTCAAGCGCAGGAGCCTGCGGGGCCGGGCGGGGCCAGGCGGGGCGGGGCCACTAGGGGAGGACGGGCCTGAGGGGGCGGGGCGAGGGGGCGTTGTGACCTCGACCTTCCGGAACTCCAAGCTGCTCCCAGCAGGGCAACAGCCCGGAGCTCTGTGCCCGGAGCTCTCAGTGTCACCGGGGCTTGCCACTCGGTGTAAGATGAGGGCGCCAGGACCCTAGAACTGGTCGGGACCGGTTGCTCCAGGGGCGGGAGACACCTTCTGTGAGGCTGCAGAGACGCTAGTCCCCTGCTGTCAGCTGCAAAGCCCAGGGTACTGTGCAGCCCCTGTGTGCAGAGCCCACCCGCCGCCTCCACCAGGTCCCCAAGCCGCTGTCACCCTCACGGGGCCACACAGCTCAGGTCCAGAGCCCCGGAAAGTCTGGCTTGAGAAATGAAGTCACTTTCCATAGAGAGCTGAGAGGGTGCCGAGGTAGCCCCAGGCCGGGCTGCTGTCCCGGCGCCTTCACAGTTCTGCGCCTGCCGAGCCCGCGAGTTTGTGCAGGCAAACTCCTACTCTTCCTTAGAACCTGGCATGGCTCTGCCTCCTTTCTGCTGCCTGCCCTTCAGCCTGCTTCTGTCCCTCAGCAAGTGGTGTGCCTTTTCCAAGCCCCCGGCACACAGAGTAGAACTAGAGTGCTCTGCTGGGCTTCGTGGACAGGCTTCGGCTCTGGTCACTCAGGAGCCCTTTTTTTTTCTGGCGGAACCTGGGATTGAACTAAGACCCTTGCGCTAGCCAGGCAAGCACTTATTCTACTGAGCCATCTCCTGGCCCCAAGGAACCCTCTGTTTTGCACACCCCCCGCTGGTGACAGCACTTCCATTCACACACACACGTACACACACACATACACACGCATGCACAACACACACAGAAGAGCACATGAGAGCGCGGGCGATCCCTGTGGTGCTGTGCTTCCGTCTTCACGGTTCTGTCCTCCAGGGCAGGACTCTGCCGGCCTAACTTCGGAAGGCTTCTCCTGAACTTAGGGATGAGTCCTGCCTGGGTGCACAGGCAGAGCTGGGCGCCTCCCCGCTGTGGCCCTGCAGGATCCAACCCCTCTCCTCCCGTGGGGACGGCGCTGCGCCTGAGGAAGCAGCGGAGATTGCTGGTCCCTGAAGCCAGGGACTCAGCCCCGGTCGGGACTGTGAGATCTTCGCCTCAAAGGTCTTCGGCCTCCGGTGGCTGCTTCCTGAGGAAGGGCAGCATCAGAGGCCCCGCGCAGGACAGCAGCGCTCCTCCCTGGGTCGGTGACCTTGTCCTGCCGTGGCCGAGGTGGGCTGCACCTTGGCGGGCGTGTCGCCCCCACTGTCTGCCTTCAGGGGGTTCACTTGGGCTTTTTATGTGTCCCCTGGGTAAGCTCATAGAGAGCCTCATTTCCATGTCCCACAGGGCAAGAAATAATCAGGAGGATACAATGGGCCGCCTGTCAGGACACGCGTCCCCTAGTACTTTCTGATGTTAGAAGAAACGCAGTATCTAATTGAGAAGAACGCACCCCTGGCGCTGAGCTGGGATGAAGACAGAACCTGGAGGAGGGAGCGGGAGCCGCTGTACGGGCCGTGCCTGCCAGAAGGTGCTGTGCATGGTTGTGTGTGCATTTCCTCGGTGGGACCCTGAGCGGCCTCCCCTCCAGAAGGCACTCAGTACAGGTGCCACTCAATGTCCTGTCCCGGTCCATTGAGATTGAGCGCACGCCCTGCAGGGGCCTGAGACAGATGGATTCTTTAAACTCTGCTGTTGCCTCCTAAAGCTCCACCAGACATTTGCATTCTCGCCATGCATGTAAAAATTTCTGTCCCCCTAGCCCTGGACCCTGACATGGGGACAGAGTCAGGCCTCAGTGTCGCTGGAGAACAAGAGACCAGAGCTGGCCATGCCGGGGCCCACCAGGCTGTCCCCTGGTTCCCGCGATGTTTCCTTCCTCGCCCGTCCTCTGTGTCTTTCTGGGTGGTCGTGATGCCGAGGTCCCACTGAAGCAGAATGTGCTGTCACGGGCAACTGCCCCAATCCTTGAGGATCCACGATGACTCGCTGTGGGCAGCTGTCTTCCTGGGGTAGGCGCCAAGGGCCAGATGCTGCGCAGGTACCGGCTGTGTCCCACCTGGCTCAGGACGCTGCCGCGCAGCCAGGCTTCTGGGCACGTTAAGAGGGAGCACACAAGCTGGCCACTCAGAGGCCCCTGCAGAGGGGTTTCCAGAGCAGACTGTTCTGCTGAGCTTCCCTCTGGACTCAGGGCTCTCAGCTGACCCTGAGCCAGAGTTTGTGCAGGTCACCTTCCCACTGGGAGCCGGGCGTGGGTGAGGGGGCCAGCTCTGCCTGTGGCCACTGGGAAGGACATCTAGAGTCCTTCCCAGAATCTGCTACTTGCACAGGCCCAGTCGCCCTCCAGCGGCCACTAAGAGTAGTGCAGTGCAGTATGTTCCCCTCTGCCCAGCTCCCTGGGGCACCTGGGGGTGGGGTGGGGTGCACAGACTCTGCTGCAGATGGCAGCAGCGGGCTCCCTAAAGTCGTCCAGTTTCTTGTTCTAGTCAGGAAGTGTCTGAATTGCTTTCCAAAGTTAGTCAGGGGTGCTACCCGGTCTTTACAACCAACGCGTGGGGTTTGATGCAGGGGCTCCCAGGCCACTTGGGAAAAGGCGGGTCGCCCACCCTGGGACGCGACCAGGCGGGGTTCTCTCTTCACTGTGAGCAAGCAGGCTCCCGATCGCTGCTCAGAGCACCTGTGGGACTCTTCTGCCCATGCACTGCCAGCTGCGGGCCCCATCTGCCCACCTGTCCGCCCATCCGGCTCCTTTACTTAATTCCTGTCCTCCCTGGCCTTTCTGCTGCCCCTGCACCCGCCCTCCTCACCGCCTACCCAGGCCCTCCTGCCAGAGCTCTTCCCTGGCAAAGGAGCCTCAGGACAGTCAGGCTCTTCCTGCTCGCTGCCCTCTGCTCTCCTGGCCGTGCTCGGGCCTGCTTCTCCTGGCCTTTGCCCCTGACGTGAAAGCCTCTTGGATGTGGGGTGGGCGAGCTGCAGGGAGCAGAGGGATTCTTCTAAGCCTCGTATCCATCCGTCTCTGCCTCGGTCTCTGCCACGCTGCTCCCCTACCCAGGAGCTCGCATCCCCAATGCCTTCCACTACCTTGTTCCTCACCCCAAATCTTGCCTGTAGAGCTCCTGCTCAGACAGCCTCTCTCCACCACTGGTGTGGCAGAGCTCCTGGTGCCTCTGTGTCCCTGCTCCAGTGGCCAGCCCTCCTGCCACTGACCAGATCCATCTCCAGAGCTCAGCCACACCTGTGTCAGCCCCCTTCTCACACCTCCTGCCTCAGGCTCCTGGAGACACAGGTTATGCTGCAGGGAGAGTGGGAGTGGGGCAGGAGACAGGCGTGCCTGGGACTGTTCCAGGGAGCTGAGGCATGGGCCTCTCAGGTGGGACCCTCCCTCAGGATAGCCCATCTGGAGGCAGGAAGAGAAGTTTTGGCCCCCTCTCACCTTCGAGGGGTCCAAGGTCCACCCCAGAGGCTCCCCCTTCTGGGCCCTACCCTCTCTGGGCTGCAGGAGGGGTGAGGCCTCCAGGCTGGCCCCAAGTCCTGCAGAGCTCCGTGTCCAGCCTGAGTTGGAGTCCGAGTCTGTGAGGCTGTTCCCAGGGCTGCCCCGTCCTTCACTCCACTGCTGTGTCCTGGGGGCAGCGGTTGCGCTTGCTGAGGCTGCAGCCCACCCCTCCCCCCAGAGCCTTCTGCCCTCATGCTGCAGATCTGCGGCCTGTGGTGCAGACTCAGGTCTCCAGGCCCTGTCCCCGCCAGCCTCCTCCCAGGCCAGGTGTCATGGCGCTCATTCCTGTTTGTTGAGGCCATGTTGAGACCCTTGTGGTCCTAGTGAAGTTGGAAGCCAGAGGAGCAAGGCCATGTCCAGATTCAATCTGAGAGGGACACAGAAGCTTGTGGGCAGGGGACAGCAGAGATGTGCAGGCCCTCAGAGCTGCCCAAGACTGGGTGATGAGGTGCTGAAAGCTCAGCCCCAACAGAGGGAGCTGTTGGGCTTGGGCCCTGGGCCCTGTGGGGCTGCGGAGGGGTGGGCCAAGCTCGGACACTCCACACAGTCAGGAGAGGGGGTCCCAGTCCTGCTCCAACGGGAGGCCTGCACTGCCTGCCACCTGGAGCCCAGCGCTGCACTCTCTGCTACAGCGCGCCATCCTTGAGTCCTGTCCGAGTCATTCAAGACCAGGGCCCAGGGGGAAGTGCCCATGGTAGAGGGGCTGCAGCATCCGAGCTGGTTCTGATCTGTAGGAGAGTGTGACCCACAGGGGCCGTGGTGGAGTTCAGATGGCCGCAGGTGTTCAGCCGCCCTTGTGCCCTTCTGCCTGTGAGGTGGCAGGGAGGAAAGATCTCACGCTTTGCAGGCCAAATAGTCTCTGGCCTTGAGGGCAAAAGCAGACACAGACGACATGTAAGTCAGGCGGATACGGGTGGCTGCCCTGCTCTGACGACGCGCCCTAGAAGAGGCTGCCCGGTTTGATGCACCCGCTGCAGTTCTCAGACGCCGGGCCTGGACCAGGAGAGGTTCTTGTGCCATCAGACGAAGGGGCTAAAAGAAGGCCATCTCGAACATTGTGCGGGGATCCCCCTGCCCACGGGCCCTGGGCCTTGGTGCGGAACAGAAGACAGGGTCCCCCAAGCAGGCAGAAGGCGGCCGGCTCACTCTAAGAAGCAGACACGGTCTTTTTCAGTAACCAGTTTGCCTTTTCAAGAGCTGGTGCAGAGAATGCTGTTGCCTCGCGCCCTCTCGTGGCTGCAGAGAGTAACAGCAGGGTTCTCAGGGTAGAGACAGCAAGGTTGGTCCTTGGAAGGAAGCACCCCTCCTAGAGAGCATGGAAGGGAAGGGAAGATGGGACCCCTGGAAGCAGCAGGGTAAAGGACAAAGTCGCTTACTGCATTAAAAAAAAAAAAAAACACTAGTTTTTTTTCTCCGCTCTCTTTGTGTTAATATGAAACGAGCCAGGCTAGCCGGGCACTTCACACCCTGCTGTCCGCTGAGGGCAGCCCTCTACCCTTTCATTTCAAGGACGGCAGGGTCACTGCACGGTGGATGCACGGGGGCGGGACAGCCACGGCTCGGGGACTCCCCGGCCTCACTCCTCCCACACCTCCTCCTTACCCCTGAGCTGCCAGGGCTCCTCAGCAAGCGCGGGGCCCCACCCTGGAGCAGCGCTGGTCTGGCCTTGAGACCTGGCTCCACTCCTGGGTCCCCAGACCTGCTGTCAGGTTCCTGGGCTGTACTCGGAGCTTCGCCAGCGCCTCCTACCCCTGCCTGGCCCTCAGGTGGTGCCGCTGGGTGGAGGCCGCGCCGCGCCGCCTCATGTGAAGCCCCAAGCTCGGGAGCCAGCGGTGGACATGGTGCGGGGAGAGGCGCGTGACCAGCGGGGCCTCCTTTTCTCTTCCTCCTCCAAATTAGCTTTTAACAAGTTGTAAAATGCATGGTCTACAATTCTACTTTTTGACAAACTAGAATGCTACTTGCAAAATCCATACTTTCTATCCACATAAACACAAATCCCCCACTCTACCCACCTCCCTGGGCCTGGCACCCTGTACCCTGCTCTAATGCTTGATCCAAGGAAGACTTCCTGGTGGTTAGCACAGGCCCAGCTTCAGGCCCACCATGCCGGGGCTCTCTGCCATTCTGCAGGTACCGTTGTGTGGGTCTGGGAAGCCAGAGGAAGCTGCGAGGTGGTGCACATCAAGGATATTTGTATAAGTGGAAGGACATAAGCTAGACTGGCTGAGCGGAGGAGGGGAAGGCGTCTTGGAGGCGAAAGATGGTAACTTTCATAGCAGCAGGAGCCGCAGCAAAGGAAATGTACCTGGGCACCTGGACAGCATTTCCCTTTGTGGGTATGTGCTAGGTAGGACAGCTTGGATCAAGATGTCTGTCGGGCTCCCTCTAGCGGTCATCTTTAGCATTGCAACCGAGGGCCAAACTTTCCTGAAGTGAAGTGAAATAAAAGTACTTTTTAAAACTGCTGTTTTTCTTTTTTTTTTTTTTTTTTTTTTTGGTACCAGGGATCGAACTCAAGACCTTGCACTTGCCAGGCAAGCACTTATTCCATTGAGCTATCTCCCCAGCCCCTAAAACTGCTGTTTTTCAAATCTAAATCCACATTAGCCTGACACGGAACATTGTGTTACTATGAAATGCTGCTTTGTTTTGCATCTGTGAGTGGAGGCTTAGATCCCTGCTGCCCCTGCCACATCCTGAGAGGTGGGCTCAGGGTTGCAGGGATGGCCGGGACTGCGCCTGGGGACGCTGGCCAGGCTTGGGGGACAGCTCCCTCTACACTCCAGCCACGCGGCACGCGCCTTTTCAGCCGCAGTGTGTCCCAGGAGGCCTTTGGGGCACACGCATCATACCTCTTGTGTTTTTATTTTATGTATTTATTTATTTTGCGGTTCTGGGCATTGCTGCTGCAGGAAGCACTCGTGCCTGCAGGAGACGCTAGAATGTGACTCAGCCACAGGACGGAAGGACGTGCCGACCCTCACTACAGCATGGACAGACCGTGAGGACATCCTGATGTGAGGTAACCCAGGCCCTGAAGTCCACTCCTACTAGGTCCCTGCCATAAACTTACAAGACAGACAATGTTCATGTCAATGTGGATTTAGATTTGAAAAACAGCAATTTTAAAAACAAACCAACAGACAAACTTTTATTTCGCGTCTCTTCAGGAAAAGTTGACCCTCGGTTGCAATGCTAGAGATGACCACGAGAGGGAGCCCGACAGACACCGTGAGCCAAGCTGTCCTACCTAGCACATATGCACGAAGGGAAATGCTTAAGCCGCTGAGCTGTATCCCCAGCCCCGTCTTGCTGTATTTGTAATCGAACTTCAAATGCAGCTTTGTTCGCCCTTCTGGAACCCACATGTCCACGAGTCCTGTCCCAGCCTCCTGCGGGCTGTGCCACTCGCCGGGGAGCTTTCTTTCCTGTGGCTTCTTCTGCTCTCCCTTAGATACAATTCTGCCTCAGCAGGATAAGAAGGGTGTGAATGGACAGGAAACAGCACAGAGACGACACCAGCAGGCCCCCCTTGGCTTCCACCAGCAGGGGTGGGGATCCCCTCAGTTTAAGGTCAAAGAGCGACAATTACTGTCACCTGGCTGGGGACTGGGAGAGAACCCAGGGAGTGCAGTAGGTTTGAATCTCAGCTCATAAACCAGGTGCAGAGGGAACAGGGACCAGGCACTGTGACCCTCTGCTACTTTCCCTCCTGTCAGAAAGTCCAGGACAGGACTCCGATTCCTTTTTTTTTTTTTTTTTCTTTTAATTTAATTTTATTTTTTTCAATTTAATACAAGGTGTGCCTTGAGAAATGTTTATGCTAATTTGAAACAGGAGTCAAACAGTGCCAGGCCCTTGTGTGGCAAGGCTCAGGGTGTCTGATCATGGCAGGCACCTGGTCTATAAATCCACACTGGGCTCAGGCCTGATTCTGGTTCCCTAGGCAAGAGGGGCCAGGGTGGGGCTGGGAATTGTTTGGGTTAACGGGCCTGGCATGCCGTGCTCTCCAATAGCCAGTGTCAGAAATGTAATCTCTGGCGGATATGCAGAAGGGAGACACTGCAGAGAGATCTGTAGCAAAACATGTTGTCCTAAGATGGGGTGTAGCATGAAGAAGAGGTTCAGAGCAGCTGATTAAAATTCCAAACTGGATTAGGGACTTCTAGGTGAAGCCTGGTCACTGCCTTGCTTCTCACATCTCTGTCACCTCTTGCTGTGGGGCTTCCTCTTGTTCCAGAACCTTTGACATACTTGGGGTTGGCACACTCTTCATTTTGGCATTTAATTCTCTGCAGCTTTTCCTTGTGAGTTGTATTATTTCTGTAATAAGTAATGAATTTAATAGTTCAAATGCCTTCGAGGCCCCCTG
>NDGN011371574.1:0-17870 GCA_002564285.1 Tympanoctomys barrerae
GGGATTTGACTGACCTTGTCAGATACAAAAGTTACATTTCTTGTTATATGGGTCTTGCTTTATTTTGAACTTAACCATCCAGCATATAGGTATATAAACGAGGTATAAGGGGTGAAGCTATGTTGCTTTGCTGGGCTGTAAAGGGTGCAGATCAACAACTTCTGTGATTGCCGGTCCTGTGGATGACCCACTACTATTATAATGTATTATGGACTACTGGACTATATTGGAATATTTTGCTGAATTTACACACTTACAATGTTTAAATGATGACGCAATACCCTTCTCTGACAAAACTAAGCAAAAAGGGGATATGAATGAATGACCATTTGTATCTGTATATTCAAAATAGTTAGGAAAGATATACAGCTGCATTCTCTTAATTCAATGAATAGAGAGTTTTTTTCTAATAGTGTTTGAGACAGAATATCAGGTCTGCATCTTGTACAATGAATATCTACGGAGACAACAATGTGCAGTATATCTATAATTGAAACTGTCCTACTGATTGTTTCTGAAACTGTCTCATTTCTATTTGGTTCTCAATAAAATTATTTAAAATATTAAAAAATTAAAAAATTAAAATTAAAATAAAGTCTGGCCAAATATCTCAGCGGATTAAAGTGCCTGTATGCAGGTGCATGGGCCAGTGATTTGATCCCAAGGCCTGCTGTGCTGGCCCCGCCCCTGGGTGCATTGAGATAACAATTGAGGCTGGGTGTGGTGGCGCTTGCCTATAATCCCAGTGCTTGGGAGGCTGTAAACAGGAGAATCACTATGAGTCTGATCTAGTAGTGCGACCTTGAACACACTGCAGACCCTTCCCTAAAATACAGAAAAACAATTTTATTTAAAAGCTGCTCTACCTGCAATCTAATTTTGCCTTCATTGATCTCCATTGTATCTTAATTATTTTAATAATGTATTCACAGCCATTATTTATAGCTTTCTTTATCATTTATTTTTAATTTACTATTTGCTTCTAAGCCCATGGGTTTTATGCTTAATTATTGATATTGTGCTTTTTCCTTTTGAACAGCAACTAATATTTTACATTTAGCATTAAGCACAAGTTTATTTGCTTTTATGGACTAATGTTTCATATATCAATAGTATTTAACAAAAATATCTTTGGATGTGCATTTTGGAGCAGTTCAGAGTGGTATTGATATTACTTTTGGCTATTGTGACAGTTAATTTAGGGCACAAATTTGACTGCCCTAAGAGATCCTCAAATAGATGAGAAAATTTATTTCAGAATAAAAGCTTTATGGGTCTTTTTGGAAGAATTTGAAACAGAAGCCTAAATAATAATGATAATAATAATGATAATAATAATAATAAGCCACAGTCAATGCTGCTGAATGACACAGGTGTCAGCAAATTGCTGATGGGCTGAGAAAGCTGAGCTTGTGCTCTGGGTTTAAATGGTTGTCTTCTCTCCTGCCTTCAGCGTAAGCCTTCTTAGTTCTCAGGCCTTTGAACTCAAGCTGATTTACACCGTTGCGTTTCTAGTCTCCTGGAAGTATACCATAGGAATTTCACATCTCCATCATTACACAAACTAATTGTGAAAGTAAATCTGTTCTTGGAGGGGTGTGTGTGTGTGTGTGTGTGTGTGTGTGTGTGTGTGTTAGTATTGTTTCTCTGAGGAACTTTAAGTAATACATATTGTTTCCTAATTTTCAATACAATATAAGGCAAATGTTCTTTTCTCCCTTTTGGTTAATTTCTTACAGTATTTATGTCTTGCAGATTAATTTCTTATAGAACGATAAAATAATTTCCCCGTCTTTTGGAATGCATGATTGTTGTCGTGGTTAACCTTTCAATTTTCCAGAATGCCTCTAATGATTTTCTATTCTTTCTGGTGTGCTAGTAACTGGGGTTGCAAAGTATGTGGCTTTTTTGTTCATCAAGAACAAAAATTAGAAAACTCCAAAGAAAAAACAACGTAAAAAGAAACATGAGACCTGCTTATGTGAACACAGTGGAAAGACTACCAATAAGATGGTGTAAACAATCAGTGTTGTTGTTGTTGTCATTTTTTAATGCATTTTGTACAGGGTCTCATTATGCAGCTCAGATTCATAGTGATCATCCTGTTTTTAGCCTCCGCAGCACTGGGATTACAGGCAAGCGCCACCACGCCTTGTCTGGGTTGCTGGCTTAGTGCATCCTGGTGCAGGGTAGGGGGCATGTGGTGCCAGGGAGGGAAACCTGGTCCCTGGGATTGTCTATGCGGGTGCATAATCCACTGAGCTGTCTTACCAGCCCAGTGTGTAGCATTTTTAGACTATCTTCATTACTCCTAGTAATGATTTTGTGGCTTTAAGACTTATTTACTCATTGCTAAATATACAGTTGTTTAAATATAATACAACTTCATTATTCTTTCTTCTATACCCAATTATTTCCAGTGTTGATGGTTATGAATATTTATAAATATCTGATTGAAAGATTGTGTGAGTACACAGTTTCAATTTTATAACCAAACCTTAGAAAATAAAACAAAAAATGTACAATAGCACAAGACTACTATCAAACTGTCTAGAAAACTGTCTGGTCCATCAGACATTACCACCAGCAGTGAATAATAGTTCCCCTTTCTCCACCAGCCATTAGCACTTTTAATTATACTATTGAACCTACTCTAATAGATATGGAGTGGCATTTCATTGTCTCTTTTGATTTCAATGTCTCCTCACCTGCTTCTTGATTTCTTTATTTTTGACAAAGTTTCTCTGTTTAGATCATTTGACCAAGAGCTATTTCTGACTGTTGATTTTAAATAATATTTGTACACAATATCCTTACAATATTTGATGGTTCATATTTATTGTAATCAAAAAGTTACTTTCATACACTAAATATGTTTTTCACTTTCCTAAATACACTAGAAATGTTCTTGAGAATATGCTCAGGGACTGAAGGACTAAGAGGTGCTTCCGAGCACAGCGAGGCCCCTCTGTACGCTGCCTCGGGACCCCTCAGCCCCTGGATGGCGCTGACGCTATTCCTTACATCTATAAAAATCTTTTTATATTTTTATTATCCCGTAGTGCCTTACTCAGATAAAACTTTTTATTTAAGTTAAAGTTATCATTTTTTAAAATTTCATGTACTGATGCTTTGGTGTTACAGCTAAAACTTCTCAGCAAACCCAAGGGCACCAGCAATGCTCTCCCATACTTCCTTCCAGAGTTCATATATTTTTTATGTTTTACATTTATAGCATTTCAATAACCCTTTTTGGGGCTTTGCTTTTTTGTGTGGAAAGTTGAAAGTTCTGTGCATAATTTCATTTTTTTATGGAAATCTAAATTTTTCGAGAACAAATTATTTTAAAGTCTATTATCTTTCTTTTTCTTTGATTGCCTTTTGTAATTTAGTAACAATTAGTTGCCTGTACGAGCTGATTTATGAGATCTGCATTCCGTTCTATTGCTCTGTGTGTCTCTCCTCTCTCCACTGCCACAGTGTTTTGGTGAGTGCCATCAATAATTTTGTAGTGAGAATCCTTCCAATCATTCCTTTTTATTCTCTGTTGTATTGGCTCCACTAGGTCTTTGGCCTTCTCATATATTAATGTTAGGGGAATAGAGCTAATAGAGTGCATCTGTGAGGGTTAGAGAGTATTTATTAGATTGACTATGTCAGCAGAACATGCATTTACACAGTGGATGCTTGCAGGTGGTAAAGATGATGAAACTGGTTCAAGAAGCTAGGAGCCCAGCACAACAGAGACCAATGATGGAAAGTGGCAGCACATAATCGTAATGATCACCTCCTTAAGCAGAGTAGAGCTTGTGCACCGGGATGTGCATTCTCTCTCTTACGCCTTTCTCTTCTTTCCAGGGTCTCTGCATTGTGGGTGGTGCTGTGCTTCTTCAGGGAAAGTCTCCTCCTCAGTTTTGGGGCCATAGGCCCACTATCCCTGGAAACATCTGCACAAACATACCCTAAAAGGTGGTTCAATCAACATTCTACATTTCTCTCTGTCCATAAAGCTTACAACCAAGATTACCCATCACACATACCCACTGAAGAATTAGCTCCAGAATTCTGCAATGTAGCTTTCAAAGATTCTAATCACACAATATCTACAGATTAATTTGCCCTAAATTTCAGCATACCAAGGTTGTCTTATATTATACAAAAACTAAATATCCATTACATTAGATCTTTTATTTCACACATATTTAGTAGTGTCCTACCTGTACAATCTATATATCAGTTAGATTTATATGAAAGTGTCTCACTTTCTTGAGTTTTGCTATAATTTTATTTTGCAGTTTATATTGTCCATTTTTATAATAAAAATAATGTATAATATTGTGTGTATAACAGAATCTAATTTTCTACCATAATAAGTAAGCTTGAGTCCTACTCTACTGATTATTTTAGTCAATTTTTAAAGTGTTATGTTGGAATTTTTTAAATGGACAATCAAGCCCTCTCCAAATCAAAGGTCATTGTATTTTGAATGTATATTTATCTACAAGCGAATAGTTTCAATTCAGAATTTCTATTTTATTGGCTTGAATACATTGTTACTTTTGTCAAAGTTTTTATTAAAACATAGTGATAGGGAAATTTATGTAATATTTATAAATAACCTTTATATTAATATAATGGTATAAGCCTTAATTTAATAGTCATCTTTCTGGAATTTAAATTATCTTTAGGAAATTGGATTTTAAGATATTTTTTGAAGACAATTTTGGGAAAGAATAAAAGAAATGGTGTAAAGCATCTACATTTAAATTTTGATTTGGAAAGAAATAACAAACATATTTTCATATTTTTACTTCAATTATATCAATACAACATATTCCTGGTTGTTATCGTATTTTATATTTTTGTCATAATCCTATTACCATCTCAATGTTGCAGAATTATATACCTTAAACCTGACTCACTACCAATATTACACTACTTGTCTTATCCTTCTAACATAGCTAGTTAATTTTAGATTTCCTGAAGGGGAAAAATAAGTGTTTTTCTTTTTCGTAAATATCAGCAGGAAGAGTCTTACTATTCATGCTCTGTCCTTAAATGCCTCTGTATGAGCTGTCACATACCAGCCATGAAAAGGCAAAATATAGAGGAACAATAGCAAGATCAGAGAAGTCATTCTGTGAGCTGCAACTTTTAAATATCAGTCTTTTCAAGATCTTATCTTCAGGATTTATGACAACTTATAAAAGATGAATGCTTTTGAGCACTTATTTGATTCACATGTCATAGTCTTTTGTCTGAAGATGCCTTTGTAATTTGACATATCAGATACACATAAAGATACTGAAGTGCATGTGACATCGATTTTTCTATTTAAAGCTGATGTCTGCTTCTCAAAATGTGACCCAGTGCATTTTTAATTTTTATTCAGATAAAGAATTATTTCTCTAGGAAAAAAGATGTGTAAGATTTATTTTCCTTTATTTTTCCGAAGTCTGGATCATCATAATAAAAGACTTGCATTATGATATTGTCACAATGAAATGCAGCGCATCTTTGACTGACGACTTGCATCCCATGAGAAGAACTTTGGCTACAACCAGGCTTTTCAGTGTAACTTACGACTGAAGTTGTGAGTTGCAACTCAAATGCTGGTTCTTTGTGCATTTGAAAGCAGAATTGAGATGCCAGAAAAGCATATGTGAGCTGATGTAGCATCAATCTGAGCCCAGGAACCTTACAGAAGCTGACTCTCCCGTTTTACCCTCCCTCCCTGCGTGCCAAAGGGAACAACTTGAATGGTGAGCATGGTATGGAACGGCTGTCTGTCTTATCTGGGTGGAAATGATGGCAGGAATGAGGAGAAAATAGAGAAGAAGACATGAGCTGGATTAGGCGATGGCTTATCTGGCTGGCTGTTGAAATGACCCCCTGAGTGGTAAGAGGCTTTCTTTATACTTTTATAAAAATGCAAGACACAAGATTGCCCAGGGACTGATAATCCATAATGTCCAGGCAAGATGTTTTTCTCAAGATTGAGGTATTTGACTGCTTTAGGCAATGAGGCCTTATCCTTCCTGCCTTCCCACATGTGATCAACTTCATCTTCAGGGGCTCCCAACCATTTTACAATATCTTTATAAATACCTTACAAAATTATTTATGTTTCTGGTGAATTATGCACATTATATGACTTTTTTCATCATGAACAGATTAGATATGGGATGATTTGGGAGACTCAGAATGCAATGTGGATATGCCCATTATTCTTTATAGAAAAAAAAATAGTCTTGCTTTACAAGCAACTTGAGTTATAACCAGCACTCATGAAGGAATTAAATTCATAAGCCAAGGGCCCACTCTACTAATAATAATCAATGCCTAAAATCCATTAAATAAATATAATGATCATATGCAACTATAATCTCATATTATTATTAGTGACATTAAAATAACAATGATGATTTACTACTACTACCACTACTGTTAATACAATGTTATGAACCACTCTATTGAATCTTTTTTGCATTCCTTTTAAGGAATAAATTCATCTGAAGCAGGAGTAGAATAGTTCAACTGTGAATACATATACATCTTGAAAGATGGCATCCAGATGAAGCTCCACTAGTTTTTACAACTCCCTGTATCAAAGTCTACATGTTTTCAAGTTGGAAAAGTCTAGGCCTCCTCCAACTCCCTGTTACTGTCAGTTCCATGATGAATACCTTCATGAAAAATGTTTTATGTATTTATGCAAAAACCTCTCAGGAATTCATTCAGATAGAGAAACAGATCACAGGATAAAAAATTCTTAACTTTAGCAGAAATTCTAATTTATTTTTAGTCTAAAAAGCCTTTTATTCCATCACTCTGTTGTTCTGTATGAAGCAATCTCATGAAATATTTGTATAGCTATGTATGTAAGTGTATGAGTGCATATAAATGGGCTTCTGATTTCCCAAATGACCTTTATCTTTAAATTAAAAATGGTATAAGCATAATATAAAGAAGGGGATTATGAGGAAAGATCATAGTTCAAACCGAAGAGATCTACAATTTACAAAACATACAATTACAGCTTCAGATGAGTGTCAGTATGCTGTGTTCAGAATATCACCACATGGAGGCCTTGGCCTGCGGTTATGTTGGCCACCAGCCTAGAGAATGTAAGGGCAGAAATTTAATTTCAAAATAACAGCTCTATTCAAAGCCATTTACATACAGGCCTTACTTAACCCCTGTCCTCAATGTGAGCTTACTGTTTCCATCTCAGCTTGGTAGTTCTCATCTTTATTATGTAAGATGCAACATTTGGACCATTAAAATGAGATGGTGTCTACAGTCAGCGAACATGCCTTGCATCACTTCATTTCTGAAGCGACTGCCTCTTTTCCTATTCAAAAGTTTCTTTGGCACAATTGTGAGATGAGTTAGTATTCAGTCTCCCTTTTTTCTACCTTTATTACCATTTTAATGTTATTCATGTTATCGCTTTTATTCCTCGTCTCCATCACTCACAGTGGTTGTTTCCTGATATCTAATCAACTGTGAAAACCTCCAGTGCTGAAAGCCAGTGTCGTGCCCGTGGACACCATCAGCGCTGCAGTACATCTTGCAAGGAGCTTTCCTGGAAGCTGTTTTTGAAAACAAAGTTGCTCTTCTTTCCACAGTATCATTATGCCTCTCATTTCAATTATAAAGTACAGGTAAGAATATATTTCAGCTTACCTGCTTACAATGCCAAACTGATGCCACCAATAGCCATGGAACTGGCTAAAAATTAAGTATTTGAAGTGTTTTCCAGATAATAAGAAACAGCTGAAATAAAGCATTCCAAATACAGTAAGTCTCTGACTTACAAACTTCAGAGTTTCACAGAACCAAATAAACCTTGTATTTGGTGATTTTATGCTTTTCATTGCATATTGGTGTCAAAGGTGTACCAGACTAACTTTGCTGGACTCATGAAGTGAATGAATGCAACTTTGAAATGACCTTCCAGGACAAAAATCCTTCATAAGTTGGGTATTACTGGAGAATTAGAAATACAAATAGTCAAATGGAGATTTTGTGAAAATGCCCAAAGAGTGAAATACGTATTATGTATGGTAATTTTTTGAATGCCTAATATAAATGACACTGAGGAGTGTAGCAAAGCATCCTGAGTCTTGGCGATGTACTAGGGCACATAGATCAGTTTGTGCATTTCTAACACCATGTAGGAGCAGCCTGACTTCGCTCGTGAGTAAATCACGGGACAGAACTTCACCATTAAGGCAGATGGGCCACCATTGCTTCAGTGGGGCATGCAGACCTTATTCAGAGCTGCAGTAAATGAGCTAAAGGTTCATGCATATCTAATTATGTAAAAAGTTATTTACCTGTAATTTTTTCCACAGTGATGTGGATTTTAAAATATATGTTCTGCATTACCTTTAGATGCTTTTGTATATCATTTCTTTCATTACATAAGATCCTAAACCATTTTGATTACCCAAAGTATTCAATTTGAGTAGAATCTTATATAGTTGGTGAGTGTTGACATAAGAAAATGGTACATAACAAAGTCAGATCCATCTGTGCCACCGAAGAGTCTGATTTGACCTGCTTATTCCTTAATGTTAATGAATGCTTTGGAGGAAAAAGCAGGAGTTCACTAAGTAGAGGATTGCTCAAATACAGTAGACATTAAGTAAGACACAGTACATTGCCATCCTTTTAAATTTTTTTTTAAAGAATACAAAATTGTGTCACAAAAAGACAGCATTAGAATCAATAAAAAGTTTCACTAAACAAAATCATAGGAATTCAACAATAGTTGCTGCATTATATGACACTATCTTCAAAATAGTTCAGATTACCAGATAAAATTTGAAAAATTAATTTTAAAAACAAAATAATAACAAGTTGTAAGAAATTCAAAGAGTGAAAAAATATAAATGTAAAAAGAAAAAAATTAAGTACTAGCTGCTCGTTTCAAAAGACCAGCAGAAATTGATAATACAATTATCCAAACTATTCTGCATATATACCTAAATATATCTTTTTCCCTTTTTTCATTCATCCTTTCCTCATCCCGTTTCCCTTCCCACTGAATAAAATATTTCCCGTTAACACTATTTGTTATAACTTTTAGATATTAAGTGCTTTTTCAGGTTCTCACAGTAGTGAGACAGCACAATGTTTACACATGTGGATCTGATATATTTCACTTACCAATAGAGTTTTTAGCTACGTCCATTTATCTACAAAAGCTTGGAGTTCATCTTTCTTTGTACTGCATTGTGTAAATACTCCACATCTTCTTTCTGCACTCCATTTGTTATCGGCTGACTTCTTGGTGCCAGCTGTTCTTTCTGGCATAAGATGGTATCTCCGCATTGTTTTTATTAGCATCTCTTCAGTGACCAGTGACATCAAACATTTTTTCATATATTTATTTGCCATTTCTATCTCTTCATCAGTGAAGTGTATATTCATCTTAGAGGCTCATTTTTCAAGTGTGTTTTAATTTTAGAGGCCTGAGGGTTTTTAAAATTCTTTGTAAGTTCTAGGTAGTAGTCCTTTGTCTGAAGGACAGCCCACTATACTGTCTTCCCAATTTGTGGGGTTTCTCTTCATCTGTTCGTGATTTCTCTTGACCTGCAGAAGCTTCTCAAAAGGATGAGATCCCAGTTATTGCTTGTGAGAAGCGTTTCCCATGCAGTTTGATTGTGGCTCATGAACTTTTTACCTACCCTTATGTCCTTAAGGTTTCTGCCTACTTCCTGTTCCAGAAGATTTAGGGTTTTAGTTTTAATGCTTAATTCTGTGTCTTCTTTAGAAGCACTTAATAATTCTTTCATTGTAGTTAACATTTCTTTTTTTATTTCAGAGATTATTTCTAACCTGGTTTCCTCTATACCTTTCTGCAGTTGCTTCTTTACTTCAGATGCTATTGTTTCAGAGATTTTAGGTGTGTGATTTCCAGTTTCTTCTATGCTGGTGTCTCCTGCATTTGTTCTGGGTTGGCTCAGGGCCTGAGGATGCATTTTGCTCCATCTCTTTGTCATTTTGCTTAGCACTGTCTTCTGACCTCCGGTGTAAATATTCAGTACAGTTATTACCTTAGCATGTACTGATATTGCTACCCAAGAGAGATTATGTGGTTAAAGCAGTTACAGTTTTGTATTTACAGAACTATAATTGGCAACAATAATAGGTAGTGAGGTTTAGCAGTTGACAAACTTTTGCATCTAATGGGTTTGCCTTTTAGAGCCTAAAAACAAACATTATGACTAGTTGATCTATCTCTTTGTGACAGTGGCAGGTTCATGTCCCCCATTACTATTGTATTTGATTTTTCATGTCTGTTAAAATTTGTCTTATGTAGGAGAGTGCTCCTATATTGGGTGCATATACATTTATTACTGTTATCTCTTTCTCTTGCAGTTTTACCTTGACAAGTACATAATTACCACCCTTATTTCTTTGGATGATTTTGGAATTGATAATGTCAGCAACCAGGATAAATACCCCTTGCTTTTTTATGATTTGCTATGGCATGGAGGATTGCGTTCCATGCTTTGACTTTTACTCTATGAATTTTCTTTTAAGTTATATGTGTTTCTTGTGTGTAGCATATTGTTGGATTTTTTTCCTAGTCCATTCTGATAGTCTGTTACTTTTGATTCATGAATTGAGTCCATTAACATTGATAGTTATAACTGAAACATATTCACTTATCTTTGTCATGTTATTTTCCTACGATAGGTCCCATATTTTTTCCCTCTTTAATTGCTTGCTCTATTTGGTGGTTCCTTTATGTTGTTCTTGAAATTGTAATCACATCTGGCTCTTTCTAGAGTATCTGTCAGTACTCATTGTAGGGTTGGCTTGGTAGTCATGAATTTCTTCAATTGTTCTTTCTCAAGGAAGGATCTTATTTCACCATTGAATTTAATAGTTTTATAACAATCTGGAAGTCATTTTTTTCGAGAAGTGAAATACTTCACTCCCTGTTCTTCTTGATCTGGTGATTTGTGTTGAGAAATTGGCCCCTATTCTGTTGGGCTTTCCATTGTATGTGATTCATTTCCTGTCTCTAGCAGCTTTTAATATCCTATTCTTTTGATGAATTTCTGAGATCTTGATTATTATGTGTTAGGTGCAGATTTATTGTGCTTATGGCTTTGTGGAGTTCTATTTGCCTCACTTATATGAATGTAAGTTCCTTTTCTCATGTGTAGAAAAATTTTTGCTAGTACTTCTGCAAATAGTATTTTTATGTCATTTATGCTATCTCCTGTTGATTCATTGACACCGATTATTCTTATATTATTTTTCTTTGCATTGTTTTGTAGTTGCTGAATTGTTATTTCCTGGTTAATAGTTAGCTTTAAGAGAACTTTTATTTCACATTCATTAGCTAAAACCCTGTCTTCAACCTCTGAATGACTATCTTGAGTTTCATTCAAGCAGTTTTGCCAGCTTTCAACAGTTCTTCATTTCCTGGATATCACTTTGAATCTGTTTCATTCATTCTAATTCTTTCCTGTATTGTTCATTCAGTGTTTCCATCATTTTTCTATTCTTTATTTTTCTATCAATGTCTTCTTTAGCTGTGCTGAGCAATCCCTTCATGATTGTTGTCCTTTCTTTTCAGACCTTAGAGATTACTTCTGCTCTTACTTCTATACCTCAGAGATTTCAGGTGTGTGATTTCCAAGTTATTGTGTGTATTTGTCTCCTGGATTTGTTCTGGTTGGGCCATAGGATTGAAATTGCCTTTTATTCTTGTGTTTTGTCATTTTTTATACTTCCAGCAATATCCAGAGTCCTAAAGGCCACCCAAAGTCTTCCACATTTCTAAATGGCTCCAGGAAAGGTCTGAGCCTGTATGCACTGGGCCCACAGATCACAGCTGTCCTGCATCCCACATACTACTCAGAGTCCACCTAAGTTCTTAAAAGTTTGGACCCACATCAGCAGAAGCTCCTGGAGTCCCACAGCCTGCTCAGAGTCTGCCAAAGTTCTTACATGGTGCCAGGGAAGCTCTTGAAATCAGTCATGATTCTGATGGGCTTTCCATCATAGGTGATCTGTTTCTTCTCTCTAACAGATTTTAATATTCTGGGTTTTTGCTCAGTTTCTGGGATCTTCATCATTATTTGATTTGGTGAAGATTATTTTAATTATGGCTAGCTAGAATTTCATATCCTTCAATTATTTCCATTGTTTTCCCATGCTTGGGAACTTTTGTTGATACAACTGCAAATATTCTTTTTATGTCTTTTGTGTTATCGCCAAGTGTTTTATTGATACCTATTCATCTTTTATTATTTTTCTTTGTATCATCTTGCAGCAGTTGTTTTCTTTTTTTATTTTGTTTTTGTTTTTGCAGGGGATTGAACTCAGGACCCTGTGCTTGCCAGGCAAGCATTTATTCTACTGAGCTATCTCCCCAGTCCTGTATTGCTATTTCTTGGTTTCTCATTATTTTTTTAGAGATGTTTGCTTTCATGTTCAGTAGCTGTAATCATGTCTTCAAGGTCTGGAATTCTATTTCTGTTCCATTCAAGTGTTTTTTTTTTCAGCTTCAACTAGACCTCATTTTTTCTTTTTTAATTAATTAATTAGTTACTTAATTATTTGGTACAATGTCTCACTCTGCAGCTCAGACTCATAATGATCCTCCTGTCTCAGCAACCCCTGTGCTGGGATTAATGTTGTGAGTCTCTATACCTTGTTTTGGTAGCCAACAGAGCACAGGGATGGTATACAGCATGCGGTGGCAGCAACTGAACACGTGTTCTTGTGTGTGCCAGCCAGGTGCTTAGACCACTGAACTATCTCCCAGCATGCAATGGAATTCTTAATGTCCTGGATATCTCTTTGAATCTGTTTCATGTATTTTAATTCTTTCCTGTATCATTCATTCAATGTTTCCATCACTTTCTACTCCCCCCCTTTTTTTTTCTTTTTGATTAGTGTCTTTAGATATATCAAGAAATTCTTTCATGATTGTTGTCATTTTATTTTTTCACCTGATAAATTATTTTTGATCTGATTTCCCCTATAGCTTGATGGAGTTGTTTCTTTACCTTAGTTGATAAGATCTCAGAAATTTCAGGTGTGTGCCTTCCAAACTCTACTATGATCTTGTCTCCTGGACTTATTTTGAGTGAGGTCAAGGTCTGAGATTGCCTTTTGTTCCATCCTGTTGTCATTTTTTGCAGTGATGGTAGGCAGGCAGGGTGTGGGTCAGCAATGCTCTCAGGAGAGTGTGAGGGCAGGGTAGGCTCACCAAAGTTCCTGCTGTCCAGCGTTCAGTGAGGCTTCTATCTCATTGAGGAGAGTAGGGTAAGCCTGTTTCAGGAAGGATCCAGTCATGATGAGTGCATGCCAAAGTTGTGCAAGGCACTCTCAATGGTGGATTGGCCCAGGGGAGTGTTTCGCAAGGCTCCTACAGGTTGCTGTGGTAGTTACGTCTCCTTAGTGGGCTTCAGGTTGAAGACAGGTGGCCATGCTCAGCAGAACTCCACAGGGAAGGCTAGGACTATCAGTCTCCCTAACGGCCTTCAGGGTGGGGAGGGGAAGCTGGATTCAGCAGAATTCTCTTCAAGGATAGCATTCAATCATAGATTGCAACCTGTGAGCTGCTAGATGAAGATTTGAGCGTTTTCAAAAGACAATGACAGAAATGAAGAAACCCTTTACTGCTGATATGGGAGGGCTGGTGGAGATCGCTGCCGTTCCTTTTTAGAGGAATCCCCGGTATTTGTTTCTAATATTGACACCTAAATCATATACAAAATTAGAGGATCAAGTAATAGGTATACAAAAGCATATGTACCTCTCGAATAAAAATTTAAACTTTTCATATTTATGCATGGAGATATAAGATAGTACTAATTCCTATCTTAATTATTGATTGATTCAAAACCAATCTGTCTACAGACTTCCACACTCATTAGAGCCTAGTCCTAGTATGTTGTCCTTTATCCTCCCATTTTTTAGTCCTTTTGACTATTTTTTTTCAATCATTTGGCCCAAAATGATTTCTACTTCACTTACTTCTTGAAGAAGTTATTCCTTTTTGTTTAATCATTTATTTACTACACAGCTTGGATGCGTAGCGGTCCTCCCGCCTCAGCCACCCCAGCACTGGGATTACAGCATGCCCCACCATGCCCTGTTTTGGTGGCCGGCTTCATGCTTGGGGTCCACATGCATGTGGTACTGGATCAAGCCCAGCTCCTTGCACTTGCCAGGCAGTGCTTGAACCACTGAGCTATCTCCCCAGGCCTGAAGAATTTATTCTTAATATATTTTTAATTTTATGTTTATCTATAGAATATTAGCATGTATATTTTAATGTATGAACTTTCAAGTATTAAATAATCTTTTTAAAATGTATTCACTTCTTTATTGGCCACAGGGTTTCACCATGCAGTTCAGGCTCACAGTGATGCCCCAGTTGGAGCCTCCCCAGTGCTGGATTGCAGGTATGCACCACCAGGTCTGGTTTAGGGGCCAGTACTGTGCACCTGGGTTTCCGCTGCTGCACAGCATGTGGTACTGGAGACCAAAGTCAGGTCCTTTCACTGGCCAGGCAGAAGCGTAGATTGCTGAGCTGTCTCCCCAGTCCATAAATAATCTTTTGAAGATGGCACTTTTTGCCCCTCTTACACTAAAACTTCTCAATCATGGGAAATACAGTAAAAGCAAATTAGAACCAGAAATTATTGTTCAGGGAATCTTGTTTCATTTTTTTTAAATTAAACTTTAATCTTGGTAGTAATATTATAAAAGCCAAAGTTTAAGGAAAGCAATGTTCTCCCAGATGCTATTTCAACTAAGTATGCTTTTAGGCAAGAAATTGAACAAGTGTGCTACGGTAAATCACTCCAAGGAATAATCAGCTGGGTGTTTGGATTTGAACAGTATTTTTTCATCAAACAATGCATCTTTTCTATGTGTTATATTTCATTTTTCAAACTGCTCATTAAGACACTTTAACTGTCTGTGGTTGCAGAAGGGACTGCACTTTGCACTGCCCGGACCGCAATACCTAAACACAAATGCAGTCATTTTATTTGTGCGTGACAATATTTTCAGAACCTGTCACTGGAGTTTCTCTTCTCACTTCACAGCTGATGTCCACCGCCGACCTTGGTTTGATTAGTTGTGCTAAACATGCTGGATCCCACAGCTGCGCTTTCCGCCACGATTTCATGGTTTTCCCCTGCGCAGAAATCGGGTTGCCATGGCGCTCAGCCAGTGTCTCTCGCTCCGGAGAGACCAATCTGCCTCTCCTCAGTTCGACGGCACATTTGGGTTTCTGTCAAGGATGTTCAACAAGGCAAGCAGCTCTGTTATAATGGATGAGTCTTGAATTACTACTACTTGTGAATAACACAAAAATGAAAACAAAGCCCAAGACTTCCAGTATTTCCAGTGTAATCACAAAGAAAAATCATCATGTTATTTAGTGTATCTATATTTGTTAAATAACATGAATTATGTTTTTAAGTTGACCCATGCCAAGAGATGAAACATCTGACATTCTGAGTCCTTGTTCTGCACGCATTTCTTCCCATCAGAATAATCTGTCTGCTTAGATCTGATTCTCCCCATGGAATGTTTGGAGAAATTTAGGAAGCGTTAGCTCAATAATCTGAAATTATATAACAATTTCAAATTTATTAATCTTATTCCCATTCTGTGTTCCATTTCTCTGAACATTTAAAACTTACTGTAATCTGCAGCCTTTATTCTAGAGGTGACAGTCTTATATAAAAATGTAATCTGGTATTTGGGCATCCGTGGAATAAATATTTCTGTGATACTTTCAGGGGCCACATCAGGATCTCTGCAAGAAGTTATTATTTTGCGGATGCTCCCCTGAATTTTACGTTCCAATGTCTATCTATCTCTATATATCCGGGCTAGTTCTCTCCTACACTTACTTTGGGCTTGGTCAGTAAGATACATGAGAGTATGATCCACACAAAGCTTCACTAGAGCTCTTACGCGGGGGTTCTACCTCAGAACGCCACAGGTCTGGACCACCACGGCTGTGTTGCAGAGAAGCCCACACTCCCTGTTTCGAAAGGCCCTGGGTGTGCTCCACAAGCCACTTTGCATCATGCCTTGAGGTTGGCAAGAAACTGAAAGGATAAATAAATTAAAGTGCTTAATGAAAGACAGACAATAGGAAACAGGAAGACACATCTTTTGCAAGCTGAACCAGGAGCTACTTGAACAGGAATGGCAAGAGGGTATAAAGAGAATCAAGATGTGCTACAGGCCAGCAAGATACTCAGCAGGCGTGTAGACCGCGGCGCAATCCCTGGCACCATGCCAGCCCCGCCCGCAGGGTGAGCTGAGCCCAGCCGGACACACACACACACACACANNNACACACACACACACACACAGAGAAAGGTGAGTGCGGCGCCTGTGCAGAGTGTGCACACTGCATGTGTTCTTATGTGCGGCAAGCATGCACTAATGCATGTGAAAGTCAAATACAATGAGTTTATCTTTTAAAAAATAAATTTTATTATTAAATGAACCAAAGATATATAGAAAATGAAAGTAAAAGGATGAGAAAGACAATGATTGTCCTAAAATATATGCAAATGATCACATTTTAGTCTTTTGAAATATGTAAGATATTGATTAAAAAGAAAAAGTGCAAGATACAAAAGGAAAACTAAGATTTTTTTCTTTTAATGTGTGTCTTTAAATGATATTTTAAAATTATTTGTTTCAAGTACTTTCAGTACTTTATATTGTATTTTCTTTTCACAAGGAAAAATGAGCTTAATACCTTAATGTCATATATATATATTTTTTTTTTAAATACTCGATTCCTGTTTTATTTTTCTTTATTTATTTTTTGGTGGAACTGGGGCTTGAACTCAGGCCCTTGCTCTTGCCAGGCAAGTGCTTATTCTACTGAGCTATCTCCACAGCCCTTGAATGTCATACATTAACATGGTAAATTGGTACTAACCATGATTTAATTAAATCAAATTTTTGTAAATTGTTTTGCCTATCACTGTTCTTAAGCATAATATCTCTCAAGTCTGAAAATAAGGTAAGGATGGAAGTTTTATTCCTATCATTCCTTATGTATGATTTTATGGGTTCACATGAATGGATTCGATAAATTGTCCAAGATTGAGAGATAATCACTGAAGATGGACTGGCGCTTCTCTGGCGCTTCTCTGCCAATGCATAAATATTTAAATATGAAACCACATTCATCCTGACATTTCTCCAAGCATGCCTTTGCCATAACTTTTTAGTAAGATATATTTTGGTTAATAAGTAACACAATTCCAAGTTTTCATAAAGCATTTCATATTGGGTGAGTTTTTTATGAAAAAGAGTTCAATGTAAAGTAAATAGAAAATACAAGATGTTTTGTGAGATATTTATGAAGAACTCTTAAAGTATATGATACTTTTCTAATTGCCTTTTACACAAATATCTTTACAGAAATGTGTTCATTATTAATAATTTATTGGTGAGTCAAAGCCATATATCTCACTTACTAAAGAAGGGATATTTTCAATTTATCATTCTTTTTTCTTCAAAAACTATTAATTACAAATAATGCTCTTAACCTTATTGCAGTCTAAGAGTTTAGGAAACATTTTGTAACTAAAAAGTATGTGCATTAATACTGAAACTGAAAAATATATTATCACTCAATATATTGAATGATGACGTGTATTTTTTGGGCCTGGGGCGATAGCTCAGTAGTATAAATGCTTGCCTGGCAAGCACAGGGTCAAAAACAAACAAACAAAAAAACCCAGTCATTTTCTTTAGAAGAAAATAAGGCTTCTCAATTAAAGGTTCTCTAACGTTTCTCCTGAATCAGATCAGTTCCTCGGGGCATAGAAAGCTTGCGG
>NDGN011371575.1:0-13793 GCA_002564285.1 Tympanoctomys barrerae
CTGTCCTAGCGATTTGATTTGAAACTGTCTCATTGCTATTCATCAATAAAATTATGAAAAAAATAAAAATAAAAGAGATGAAAGCTATGAAAGGTATAAATAATGTATTAAATGAAATGAAAAATAACCTAGATAAAATCCCATCTCAAGCAAATTTGAGATAATAACAGAGCCTCAAAGGTCAGAGACCTTTTGTTCAATATCAAGCATTGAGACAAAGATGTAAAGTCCCCGCAGTAGAGAGAAGAGGTCAGAAAAAAACCTGAGGAAATAATAAATTGAACATACCAACATTTGGTGAAGAATATTAACTTACTAAATGAAGAAATCCATGGCCAGTAAAAACAAAGGAAGTATGCTAGCATTATGAAATTCAAATATCTTGAAGTCAAAGATAATGAGAACATTTTGAAAGCAGTAAGATAAAAAGGGCTCATCACTTACAGGGAAGCACTGATATGAATAACAGTAAGCTTCTCGTTAGGAACAATGGAGGTTATAAGAGATTACAACGGCATATTCAAAGTGCTGAAAGAAAAACTGTCAATCAAGAATTCTCTTTCAAGAGAAACAGTTCTTTGAAAATAAGAGTGAAATAAAGCCATCTATAGATAAATAAAAGCAGAAAAATTTACTTTTTATGGACCTGCACTCTAAGAAATGCTTAAATGGTCCTCTGGCTAAAAGGAAGTGAAATGATAAATATTGGTATAAATATTTTATAAAATATGCATAAAGGTATTATAGGTATGAATATGTATATATGTGCATGTGCAGATATGTATAAACACACACAAATATGCATACATATGCAGACTTCTACTCATTCACACATACTCATTTTTATTATTTTTAAAAAAGATATCACTGCTGAAAGTAAAAATGATGAAACTGTATCATTAGACTTAAAGCTTTCCATATGTGAAATATAACACAATAGCAAAAGAAAAGTTGGGATAATTTACCTTAGTTGTCAACTTGATTGGCTTGGTAGCTGCGTAGGTGACAAAGAGCACATCTGGATGGTACTGGGTGGACCATGGAAGTGTGTCCTTGGGTGCCATCTGTGGCCCATGGGCCATGACACCTTTCTGCCTGCCACTGTTTCCCTGCTCTGCTTTTCAGCCTTCATGAATCAAGTAGCTTTGCTTCACTGTTCCCTTCTGCCATGATGTTCCTGCTTCGAACCATCTGACCATGAGCTGAATCCTCTGAAACCAGGAGCTTACTAAACCTCTCCTTTGAGTTATAGGTGTCAAGTATTTTCTTTAGCAGTAAGAGAGCTGATTAACACAAGAGTGAACATATGGAACTATATGACAATACAAAGCACCCATATTTCCCCAAGTAAGAAGGTTAGGAATTAATTTGAAATACTGGAAGTTACAAACACAGTGAAATGTCAGAACTAAACTTTACAATGTAGAAAAGTACATTAACACAAGTAGACTAAACACTTCAGTTAGGAATTGATTTAAAAAGCAACAGCAAGTTGTATAAAGAGCCAGGTCTATAAAAATATACTTTAAATTTAGAAATGCAAAGATTGAATATTAAAAGGTATAAAGAATGTGCTAAGTCCAAGTGTAGTGGTGCATGCCCATAATCCCAGTATTGGGGAGGTTGAAATGGGAGGATCACTGAGTTTGAACTGCATAGTGAGACCCTGTAAATAAAAAAAAGAGTGTACTAGGCAAACAAGAACACAAGAGATGGGAATTGGACAACATAGGATGCAAGTGAAGTAAATGCTGGACAAAAAGCAGTATAGTGTAAAATTTTCAAAAGGTCAATACAGGAAGAAAATAGAATAATTACAAAAGTGTATGTAGCTAACAACAGAACTGCAGAGTACGTAATGCAAGTATCTCCAAAATTAAAACCAATACTTTATTATTACAGATTTCAACACTTAACTTAGTAAATGATAAAATAAAGAAAAAGCAGAATGGAGATGGTCTGCCTTGTGTCTAACTATCCCCACACTCCCACCTAGCTTCATGTGCTCATAAGTGGGCTTTACGGACATGGGTGACTGAATGTGTGACCTTGGGATTAAGGGCGAGTGATAGCTAAAGTGGTAAGCACAGCTCTGGGTATGGGCAGCATGTGGCCTGAATGGAATAAAAATACAAGGTGGTAGGCAGGCTGCTGGCATGCACTGCCACTGCCTTCTGCGCGGCCTGCCCTGGACTGCTTCTCCCTTGCAATGCCCTGCTGCTATACTGTTCTGTCTTAGAATGAGTTGATGATGGACTGAAACCTCTACAAACCATCAACTGAAATACACCTCTCTTCTTCAACTTTGGATAACAGATATTTTGAAGAAGAAACTTAACTCAGATAAGAGACAATTTGAATAACACTATCAACTAACTTGGCGTACAGAAAATGATTTGTAAGATAGAATTTCATGGTTTGAATTTCACATGGGATGTTTACCATGATAACCATATGCTGAGCGATAAAACAAGTTCAACGCTACTTGCAAAGATGTAATTTGAATGGACACAAAAATGTACAACAACACAGAAAAGCAAATGTAATAAAGCTCAAAATGATCGATCATTAGGGAAATGAAAATTAAAATGACATTGAGGAACCATAACACATTCACTAGAATAGAAACTATCAAAAAGATGAACAACAACCCGTGTTGTGAGGGCATAAACATGAGGAAAATCAAAACGATAAAGTTATTTTGAACAGCTTGACAAAATCTGGTAATATTTAATATATATGTAGCACATGGCCAAGCAACTCTACTTTTAGGTACTTATCCAAGAGAAATGTTCGTGTATTCCTACATCACGATGATTAATATTTATAGCAGCATTATCCAAGATAGCAAAAAGTGGAAACAATTCAAATGTCTATAAACTGGTAAACAAAATGTAGCATATAACAAAATGACAAAGAAAATGTAGCTTATCTATAACTCAGCAATAAAATGGATTAAATTACTGATAAAAGCCTTGAAATATGAATGAAATATAAAATTCCATGCCACATGAAGGATAGTAGACAAAAAACCATAGTGTATATTTCAATTTATATATTTATGAAATGCTGAGCCCATTGTGACAGAAAACATCTGATTGGTTGCTCGGACCAAAGTTAGGGGAGGGGATTGACTGCAAAAAGCACTCTATGGTGCTTATGGGAAGATGGAATGCTCTAAAGCTAGATTGTAGTGGCCGCTGTCCAACTAAATACTTTTGTCTACCTTATATAACTATATATCTACAATGAATGACTTTACTGCATGCATATTATATTTCACTAAAGCTGTTAAAGAAATCTATAGAATTCTGTGAGCTCCCTAATATTACATCTTCTTAACTGAGGAAAGTCTCAGGATGATTATGTATGTTACTAAATATTACACCACTAGTCACTGTGTAGCCTAAATCCATCACTGCTCCATATTATTTGTTGGGGTACGGGAAACACTAAGAACACAGTGTGTTCCTAGGTCCACAAACTGTACTTAGATGAACTTTCAGGGGTTGCTGCCTGCTACAGAAATGGTCTGTTACCAGGAAGGCAGGACAGGCTCCAACTTTAGAGAAATTACCTAGAGATTTTTGCTCTTTAGAGGCAAAATGTTCCTCTACGGAAAACACAACTACAGAAGGTTTGAAATTATAGGTTTGTCTCTCAACAGTCTACTGTGTCCAAATCCAGCTGTGGTAGAGTGGTGGGGTAGATTGTGAGAGGCTAACACTAGCACCCAGAGATAGTTTGCGAGTCATGATTTATTAAGAGTTATTAACAGGGAAGCAACAAGTTAACTATAACATATTATTGAGGAAGGGTACACAACAAGCACATACAGGTCCAACAGCAATTTCTGGGATGTCTAAAAGGCACATATGCTGTTCCACAGCACCTCCTGGGGAACCCTATGGGATGTGCATACTCCAAAAAAGCACTGTCTATCAAAATCCCACATGAGGTGCATACTTGGCATCAGCACTACCTAACAACATCCACGTGGGATGTGCACTTGATAAGCGCATCATCCAACAGGTTCAGTGGTAGCCAGTTAGATGAATCATTCAGTAGCAGGTTAGTGCTGGTAGGGGTTTCATCGATTTACAGCAGGGATGTCATTAGTGCAGGGATGTCATTAGCTTTGTTTGCGCCACTGTAGGACTAGCATTTCAAGGAATGGCTGACTTAGCACATAGGTGAGAAGGAACTTTCTGCAGGTAACATTCGTTTTCCTAGTTCATAGTGTTCTTTAGATAACATTCAGCTGTATATTTTGTGCCCATCTGCTTATAGCATCCCCTTGACTTGACAAGAGTCTTGGGAATGCAAAAGATGCATTTCAGGGAGATGGTGCAATGTCCTAGTTTTTGTCAGGGACAATAACAGTCATATGACCTTAAGAGGCCATTTACTTGCTTCAGCTTTAGTTTATTTTAATTTTAATTTTTTTATGCATTTGGTACAGGGTCTATAGGTACTACAGGATCTCACAACATAGATGGGACTCATAGTGATCCTCTTGTTTTCAGCCTCCCAAGTGCTGGGATTACAGGCTCGCACCACCACGCCCAGTCTCAATTGCTGTTTCAGAGTGCCACAGGGGCGGGGCCAGCACAGCACACCAGGTATCAAATCCTAGCTATTGCACTCTGCCTAAGCAGAGTCTGCTGAGCTATCTGGCCAGCTCCAGCTTTAGTTTATTAATCTATTAAAATAAACATGTACCACCTCCCTTATGGAGTTGTTCTATGTATTAAATGAAATAAATGACACAAAGAACCAGAGCTTTAGTAGAAACAGTGGAAGTAAATTAGTATTTTTTCTTGAGGGAAAGTGTTTATTTCCACAGAAGAAGGATTTAAAGTATTTTTAAAAGTTCTTTCCTGAAGAAAGATAAGTAGAAAGTTTCAATCCTACACTTTCTTGAGCCTTAGAGTTATCTGGTCTTCAAATTCTACTCAGGTTGCTGCAGTCAGAGAAAAAAATTAATTTAATTTTATAATTATTTCATTTCCTTACTTCATTTCTATGAAGTCTCACATATAAAGCTTCCCAATTTATACCTTTCAATAAAAATTGAAGGAAATTATACATGTGTATGAATCTGGCACACACATGAAAGAACTTGCATACTTAGAATCATTATTGGCACCAAGTAAACATGTTTCAATTTATGCAATGGAACCCAAAACAAGTTATACCGTGAATATCAGATATTCATTCTACTAGGTCCAGCAAATGATAGCCTGGTAGCAATCACGACACACAAAATCTTATAATATCTTCTAAGTTGTCAAGGTTTGAAATTAAAAGCAAAGATCTCAGGGCATTTTTTTCTTTTTCTTTTCTTTTCTTTTTTTTTTTTTTACCTAATACTACCTGGTGAGACAGTGACAGATATCTTCCCACTTCACCACAAATCTGTGAGTCTCTCTACTGTGAGTCTACTCTGAGTTATCCAGCCTTTTCTTATTTTACTATTTCAGTGCCAGCTCTCCTCTCTGGAACTGAGTGTGTGAGACCCTTCGCACAAGCATGTATTGTATAAGCTCTCTGTGCACAATATGCCTACCTGATAATTGTCAACTGTCCAGGAAAGGCAGATCGTAGGTGACTTTAAATAACAACAAAATTAGTTGGGAAAGACAGGAGTGGTGCCTCAAAGTGCTATTACTACATTCTGCTCCGGTATTTCTTGTTTGCCAAATATGGCTTTACAGTTCCAGAAGAAATATACACTAGAGAAACCAGAACCTTGTGCAAGCCATCGCATACATGAGCAGTAGACAAGAAGAACTGGAATGGTACAAAATGCCACATTGCTTGAGTAGTTTTTCCCAAATACCCTGTCATTATGATTTCTGGTCATTTGTAACTAGGCCAAGGAAATTTTAAAAAAGGTTAAGTAGGAAAACAGGCAAATAAAAAATACTATACCAATTTAACTCTAAATAAGTTTGTAAGCTAAAATACAAATGATATTTACACTTTTAACTAATATGAGTGAGCTTTTGTGGTTAGAGAACCCTCTCAAGTTGCACGTAAAAGTTTGTGTATCTTCAGTTTTGGAAAGGAGGTACTTAATATTTATCGGAATCAGAAAGCAATCCATAACTCAAGAAGAATTTACCAATCTCTGGTGTACATGTTATATTTGGCTCATACAATTCTCAAATTTATAAAACCATGGCATTTTATAGATAGTGCTTCAAATAGCATGTTTAAGTTGGTTTTAAACATTCAAACACACCTTTAACAAAGGCACTATTCAGACCACATGCTCTGATGTCTCTGCTGGTCTGTGGAGTCAGATGTTTATATATTTACTGAAGGTAGCCTACCGTCTAATCATGGCTACAAGTTGAACAGCACACATTCTTTCAGTTTTCTAAATACCAGTGTGTTTATAAACTCTGAAAGGAAAACTACTATCTAGTAATTGACTCCGAACTGTATCTGCTAAGCTAATAGAAATCATTGTTTTGAATCAATACAGCCATTTTCTCTAGTAATTATTGGCTAGCATTTCCATGGATTTAAAAAATAAGTGTTTTTCCATTCTTGGATTTTTAAAGGACTTGAAAGTCAATGATAATTGTGATTCTTTTGGTATTTCTTAGCTGATGAAGGAATCACTGGAGCTATAATTCCAAAGCTAAAGAAATATGGGATAATTAACAAATGAATGGGTAAAGCTGGAGTAAGCTTCCCCTAAAAGTGATATTTATCTATTCTCTGAACATGGACTATTATAACGTAATTATTTATATCATATATATTTACGACACATATGCATACATTAAATATATATATCACTAATAAATACAATTATTTCTTTACCCAGGGTGATCTCACATGTGTATCTGCCTCCCTCTTTCCTTTCAGCAATTTCTGTTGGCATTTGATGAAAGTATATTTTTATCACTATAAAAAACAATAAATATACCGACAAGAGAATATGGGAAGTAATTTGATATTCCCGGAGTTACATTTTGTACATTGTCTGAGAAAAAATATTCCAGAAACACTAGGTCTGTTTGGTATCTCCAACAATATGCTGGCACTCAGATAAAATGCTGACTCTCAACTCATATATCTGTGATGATTTATGCATATTATCCAAGTAATCTCTTATCATACACACATAAAAATATGAATGCTCCTACAGTTACTATAAGAATGTGTCCTGATAGATGTATCATGAATTGAAGACATTGCATGTCGAAACTGCATTTAATAACTCTAACCTACAAAACATCATAGCTTAGCAGCCCAGAGCTCTGCTGAGTACTGGTTATTCACTGTTGCGATTGTGAGGGTGACAGGGGCTTCCTCTTGCTGCCACTGCTCACCATTGTGTGAGTATCCTACCACATATCACTAGGTCAGGAGTAAAAGAAAATCCAAACATTAAAGTACAGTTCCTGCCCACTGTGCATAACTTTTGTGCTACTGAAGAGTTGAAGAACATCGTAAGTTGAACTCCCCTAAGAAAGGAACCATCTGTTATCTAGTCTCCGAACATGGACTATTATAATGTAATTATTTATATCATATATATTTACGACACATATGCATTACATTAAATATATATATATCACTAATAAATACAATTATTCCTTTACCCAGGGTGATCTCAGAGAAAACATGATATTGTGTAAAGTGCATGAAGTTAGAAGTTAGATTCATCTATTTAATCCTTATTTACACATTTACTACAAGCCTGTTCTGTGTTTGTCACTGAGACTAAAACAGGAAATTCACAGTCCTGATTATCTGGAACTTAAAGATTCAGTTTTAAAGTGCTGGGACATGCTGATAAATCAAGTTATTTAATCTTATAAAGCTTCAATTGCTTCATCTATAAAAGGAAATAATATCATTCATCTCAGACTATTGTAAGAATACATACAAAAAGTATGTGCATGATCTACCTGGTTGAAAATTAACAAGCAGGCAATGTTTAATATTTAAATCTGGCCTATTACTAGCTAATTATTTGCTAGTTTTAGAGGGATATATGCCATGACTGGTAAACTGTGTGGCATGTCAAAGAATACATGTTTGACACGTTGGAGAACACATTTCAATTTTTTTTTTTTTGTATTTTAGGGAAGAGTCTAAAGTGTATTCAGGTTCTCACTACTAGACAGGACTTGTAGCTATCTGTCTGTTTACAGCCTCCCAAGAGCTGGGATTGCAGGCATGCACCACCACACCCAGTCTCAACTGCCACCTCAGCGCACTACAGGGGTGGGACCAGCATGGCAGGCCAGGGATCGAACCCCTGGCCCCTGTGCCTGCTTGAAGGTGCTTTAATCTGCTGAGCTATTTGGTTGGCCCTCAAATTCTTTAAAGAACTGAAAAGTGTAACACCCTATGTAATGGTTTCATGATAATGATCTACAGTATAGTAATTATTACTTTATTCTGCTAAACTGCATGTAAAAAATTGATAGCTCTCCTCTTTCACCAACACAACAGAGAGTGATAGAGAGGTTTGAAACAGTTATTCAGATGCCCTGTACATTATGGGAAGTGCAAAAACTCTGAAGGGTTTCTTTCCACACAGATCAAAGCTACAATTTAGGAATGTGTGAGTCTGGCTAGAATCGCCTTGTTAGAGGTGCTGAGCAAGAGAAGGCTCACTTAGATGTTTTTCCTGGAAGAATTATACTTCCTGTTCAGGGAAGAAAGTTTTAACTTCTTCATCAGGATTACTGTAGAGGCTCAAACCAACTACTTCTGACTTTCAATCTTCTTTATAATCTGAGGACTCATTTTTGATTCTCTTATTTTATTTTATTTTTATTTTTAAAAATTTTATTGAGAAATAAATAGCAATGAGTTTCAAAACTAATTACTGGCACAGTTACAGTATTTAATACATTGCTTATTGTTGTCTTAGTGGCTATTCACTGTACAAGATGCAGACATGATATCCTGTCACAGACACTATTAGAACAAATCTCTTTATTCATTGTGATTCTCTTCTTTAAGCTTCACATTTTGATTGTGTCTCCAGTGACCCAGATAGTCCAGGCACATAGAAAGTAGTACATGTATGCTTTCTCTGAGTGTGGCATTACTACTACATTGGGTTTAAATGACTTCTCAATTACTTAAGAAAATCATATACAATGAACATTTATCCTAATGAAGGCACAACCAGAATTACTGAATGAAGTTAGCCTAAAGTCAAGAAACTCAAAGGCCTTTTGATTTTATGCAGTCTTATTATGGCAAAAAAATGTGACCCTGCTAAAATAATGGGGTGACTGAAGAACTTCTACAAGCTAACAACTCAATGGCTTATTTTTGTCATGGTTTCCAAAGCCTCATGCAGTCATGGGGAGGCTTCTGGAGTTTGTGGGTGTGGATATTACATCCTGGCCTTGGGGTGGGTAATCTACATTACAACTTAAGGAGGGAGAAAGAGGCTAGGAGCTGTGGGAGCTGCAGTTTCTTGCCTCTCTGCTCTGTGCCACTTCCATGAACGGTTGCTGTCTTTCATGTGCCATTCTTCCTTGGAGCTAGCTGGGTATGGACTGAAACCTCCACTAACTGTGAGTTAAATAAATCTTTTCTTCCTTAATTTTGGTTGTTGGGTATTTGTCCCAGCAATGAGAGAAGAGTAACTGAGACAGTTTTCAAGGTTTCTTTTCTTTCTGAAAAATGTGTAAAGTAGTCTTCTATGAATCGCTAGTTAAACTGTAGTCATTTGATCATGACCATTTTTACAAGAAAGGAATTAAGTAATGCCCTCGTTGGTAGATATTACTGAAGCCTCATTCACAGATCTGCCCATCTCAGCCTCTTGCCTGTAGAGCTAGGTAGGTGCCAGGTGTCCGGTGTGAATTACCTGAGAAATGAGTTGTTGGCCTTAGGTGACTGGAACATGGATAGGCAGAGACCAATGCTCTCTGTTCAGAATTTCTGTCTTGAACTGTTACTCAGAAAGATTGCAAAGAAAGTTAAGAAACACACAGAGCTCTGAAGGAAAAGTTCACAATCCTGCTTTGCAGTCCCTGGACATAGCCTGAATCCTTGCAATGAATTGCCCTTTTTGATCCAAAGTAGTTAAAATTGGTTTCTGTTACTTACAGACAATAAACTCTTAACAAAATACAATTGAAATGTTAATTTGTTAGAAAACCCAGACTATCTCTGGCACATAGTTCAGAAAAGATTAGATTCATGTAGGGTTTCTGGGAAGCCTTTGGAACAAGCTTGATGTTTCAGAGCAGTTATGTCCAGCATTCCAGCTATAGGAGGAGGTCCATCCTGTTAGGGGTGGTGACATAGGGGGTGGGTTAGAGGGCGGGTGCAATGAGCCCAGCTTCCAAGGTAATGAGGAATTGTGTGATGTGTAAATTTCTTTTCTTTTCTTTTTTCTTTTTTCTGTATTTTAGTAGGGATCTACAGGGTCTACAGGGTCTCACTAGGCGGTAGACTTGTAAAGATCTGCCTGTGTTCAGCCTCCCAAAGATCTGGGATTACAGGCGTGCGCCACCATGCCTAGGCTTAATTGCCATCTCAATGCATCCTGGGAGCGGGGCCGGCATGGCAGGCCAGGAATTGAACCCTGGCCGCTGCATCTTCCTAGGCAGGTGCTTTAGTCCGCTGAGCTATTTGGCTCATGATGTGTAAATTTCAACATCAGGTGGGAAGTGGTGATTGAAGGAAGAGCAGTCTGGTGTTGTTCCTAGGAGTACAGCCATAGACAGATCCGCAAAGCCAGGGATATTTTGGAATCCAAGCCAACTAGCACTAGGACAGATCTCAGATTCACATCAGAGTCATTACAGTTAAAATTACCCACACCTAATAGTCACTTTGGCTTGCTAAGTACACAGAGGCCTACATGCTATAAATGCTTAGGCCAAACAGCTCAATCAGAAACAGGGATAATTCAGCCACAACTCTAGTCCACTGAGGCCTTGAAGCAGCTGGATAGAGAGGCAGTGCATGCGGACCACTGGGCATGAACACCTATGCCCTGCAGGTGTTCAGCATCAGGAGAGCCTCCACACCCATCACAGACACGTGGCTGCACGCCTAGGGAGTTAGCCTGGATTGTCAGCTATGTTGATGTGGTAATGAGAATTTTCTCATGAACGGGAATCAGGAAAGCACATGAATCAGCACTGCCATAATAACACAAAGTCCAGAGACTCATGGAACATACTCCAAATGTGTGGGACTCACCATTATGTAGGACAGCATCTCATACACAGGTAAGAAGAGAAAGGGCCACTAAAGAATAAACTTTGAACTGTTTTCAGGAAGCTCAGACTGGGAGCACAGATACATATGAATAGTATGAATAGCTCAGGAACTAAGCTGAGTTCTTGTGCTCTGGTGAAGGCTAAAAGTCCACTACAGATGCAAGCTTCTAATTTAAGTAACAGTGATCTGAAAAGTATTTTTAAAGGCTCAAGGCTAAAATTTTGCTCCCAAATGTAGTTCTTTAACAAGTCATCACTAAAATATTACGTTTCTTAAATTTGAATTCTGACCATTACATTTGCTTATTGTACACAAATGAGACATCATAGTAGACACTGCTATATAAGTTATTCACGATTGCCTGTCTCCTACCTTCATTCTAAAGATATAGGAGATCATCCAGGGAGGGAGAGTGACAAAACCAGAAGGGAAAATGATTGAAGGGGAATCCCCCAAATGAAAAATGAGGGTTTCTGGGCTGGAAGACTAATGGTGAGGTCAAAGAAAACAGTATGCACAAGTGATATCAATTCCTCAAATACTTAGGGATGCCTTGGTATCTCAATATTGAGCCTCAACCCCAAATCTGCTTTTAATGCTTTTTAACCTTTGAAGCTCAACATTAAATGACTCTCTTAGAGCTTTCAGTTATTTTATTGGCAAAAGTGCAGCTCCTAGGCTGGGATTACTGGAAATAGACTTTGTAGAAACAGAAGAGTCATAATACTCAATTACAGACACATTTGCTGAATACTTAATATGTATCCAGCATCGCTGGGATTCTTTTCTACTTTGAGAATTTATAGTATCATTTGGGGATTTAAAAATACATATTCTTTTTAAAGCTCAAACTAAATCAAGTGACTAAAAAAAATAAAAAAAAACTAAGCTGTCATTGGCTGTCAGTATCACAAAGGAATCTCCCCTGGATTAGATCCTTTCTAAGTCATCAAAAAGTAAACTATTTTTTGGCACCTGCCACTTTTACTAACATTACTTCTGACATCAAATGTTGTGTTTTCCTTTCCCTAAATCAGCCAAATGTCCAGATACCAGCTGAGTGTCCTACTCACTTATTTGGGCACTAACCACCCAGGTTAGCACAAAATTCACAGATTAATGGCCAGTCCCATGTGACTGTCCCTACTTCAGATGCAAATTTTTGTTTTGCTGACACTGAGGATTCAGCCTAAAGCCTTCATATTGAGCTAAAGCCTCAGTTTTTTTTAAAAAAACAAATCTTTTATCTTGTGACATTTCACTAAGTCCTGGGTCTCTCATCTTCTGTCTGGTTACAAATAAGAGATCTCATGACTCCTTGTCTCATGATTAGTAATTTGTGAGACTGGTTCTCAGAATTTAGGAAGTCACTTTGCTGGTTTATTATTTTTAAAAATACTACTGAGGAGCAATCAGATGAAAGATATGCTGGGACAGAAACAGAAGGATGCTCAGGGGGAGGTAGTGCAGAGCTTCTATGCTCTCTGGGAATACAATGGACTACCTGGGAGCACAATCCTCTGAGAACCTTGGTTTGTTCACCAATCTTGAAACTCTCCAACTCCTGTTGTTTAGGTGTTTCACAAAGGTTTCATTGCATAGGGATTAAGGATTAAATCAGTGACCACTGGTGACTAAACTCAGTCCCCTCTGCTGTCCTCTTCCTGGAGAACAGAGGATGGGGGTTAAAGCTTTAGGTTTGGCCATATCATTGTCATTCTGAAGACCAGCCTGCATCCCAAGCTGCACAGGGGTCCCTACTATCTAGTCATCTCAGCATACATAAGACTCCCTCAGTGCTTTAAGGTTCTAAGAATCTTAGGAGAAGCCTTGTGTCAGGAACCAGGAAAAACAATCAAATACATATTTATTGTATGTTGGCAACTAAGATGAAATGTGTGATGATCAAACCACCTCCGGGCCAGGTGGTGGGTTTTTTTCTCAGCACCACCACTGTGATGACCTTGGGTGAGTTGCCAGATTCCTCTGGTTCTTCAGGCTCAGCCTTGCCTGAGGCAGCTGAGAAAGGATCTGGAAGCAGACTGTCCATTAGGACACAGAGTAGATTTCTTTACAAAGTTTGAGGAGCTCCACTTCACTTATTTTCTATTATTTACTGAACTCATTTTCTACTCCTAGTCCCTTTCTTAAAGGATCTACTCTTCTACTACCTTCAGTCTTAGTGAAACTCATTTCTGTCTGCAATATCTAAACTGAATAAATGAAGATTGTGCTGACTGCTTTTTAACAGTTCCCCTCCCCATTTTCTAGAATGTTCCAGCCTCATGTCCATACTGGCAGTGTTTACCTCCAGATTAGAAAGTACAATAAATGTACCTGGTAGTAAACTAAATTGATTTAATTAAACGCCTGAAAAAAATACGCTGAAAAAATTGGATTATTTCACTGAAGTAATGGAAAATGTCCTCTGTCACACATATCTAAAAACATCTTTATTGGTATGGACAAATAGTAAGATGCAATAGTAACTATAGTCTAATACATCTGTCTTCGTTACTTTTTACTCGTTGCTGGGACAAATACCCGACACACAAAATGAAGGAAGG
>NDGN011371581.1:0-13096 GCA_002564285.1 Tympanoctomys barrerae
TGGCAAGCACAAGGGCCTGAGTTCAATCCCTGGTTCTGCCAAAAAAAAAAAAAAAAAAAAGTAACAGAAAAAAATCAAAGGCATAGTGATGATGACATACTATTCTATCTCCATGTCACTTTAGGTAGTATTTCAATGAAGAATGAGAAAAAAAATACAGGAAAGGTGGAGTGAGCCAGAATCCAGGATTAGAAGGGTGCATATATATGATTTTGTGTTTCAGTCTTAAATCCATTTGATATTTCAATCTTTAGCTACCAGTAACTTGACAGTTAACTGATACTAGCTGTGGTCATCAGTTTTATGTGTTAACCTTGCTAGGTCCTAGTACTCAGTTATTTAAGCACTAACTTAGGGCTTGTTTTGAGGCATTTTGTAGGTGTAGTTAGCATGTATAACACTAATTGTTGCTCACATTATTGATTATATTCTTCTTCCAAGTTTGACTTTGGTTAATTTCAAATTTTAGTAGACGCTGTAAAATATTTCACTTAAATGTAACATCTATCACTTATTTTGGATTTTTATAGGACCTTACATAAATGTGCTAGATTATTATGATTCAGTATAAATATGTTTTATAAGATCACTGACAATTCATAGACTATGAAATACTTAGGCATATACAACATGTATATACAGCTGATTATTCTGTCAAAATTATTTTTGTAATAATCAAACCTAATCTTTATATTGAAAACTACAATCTTTATAAATAACCTCATTTTATTCTTTCTTTGTTCTATAGAATGAGAAATGGGTCTTAGAGAAATTATATGCCTAGTAATATAAGCAAGCAATGAGATACAGCAATAAACCTCAAAATAAAGTATACATATGAGGTCATGTTATTTCACATGAATATTCTAGTAGATGTGATACAACAAAATACCTTGATTAATATCATATCATATGCCTAATAAACTAATTTTTTTCTCTTCATAAAGTGAATAGGCTTATTTAAGAAAATGAAACTAAGAAACCTGAGAAAATTGAAGTGTGATGACAAGTAACATTTAAATATTTGATCCATATTTTCTGTGCAATATAAACAATACATTTTTATATGTAATCTTAACTTTTAAAGAGAACTACATTGCATTCAGTTGTTGTTGTTTTTTTCCTGCAGAATCAGGGATTGAACTCAGGCCCTTGTGCTTGGCAGGGAAATGCTTATTCTACTGAGCCATCTCCCTGGCCCCCATTCAGTTGTACAGAACTGTAAATGTGCTGGAAAAAAATGGAATCTTGCTAGTATTAAGAATAAAATCTAAAGCCAAGTCATTGTCAATTATCTCCTTCCTAAATCTTTATTCAAACTTTCCTCCTCCAGAATTTGTTATCTAAATATAGTCAGATCCCAGGTGGCTCTAGGCAGGAGCAAGTTCACTGACTGCCAGGCCCCCAGGGAATCAACAGTTACAACTTACACATCTCCATTTCTGAGATAGCAAATAGGATCCATGTATTATACCTAATGCTTTTGGCAAAATTGTCCAGTCATACCTTTCATGCTTTGTCTAGGGCAATTAGTTGACTTTAAACAGAGCAAATTATCTGCGATAATGTAGGTGACCTGCATCCAGCTTACTGGATAATGCAGGTGGCCTTAAACACAAAACTAAAGTCCTCTGGAGAAAGATGAAATTCCGCTTCAAGTTTCAACACCAATTCCTGCCCTGAGAAATTCCTGCCTGCTGTCCTGTGCTGAAGATTTCTAGCTTGTCATTCCTCATAGGAGCCAAGTCCTTCAAATATATCTCTTTAGAGAGACACACCGTTCTACTTGTCCGTATCTTTGAAAACTATTATTTTAATAAGTGTGCTCACAGGTGAATAGAATATCTTATTTCATGACTCAGTTAGTCTTCTTGGTTTTTTTCTCCTCCACAAAGCAGCAGAACTGTATCGATGGTGACTTAACCACAGAAACAGATTCAGGATTACATGCCTCTTGATGCTACAGTCTGCAAACGTTGGAGTGTAGACCACAGCGCTCGACACGGCCCTTTCAGTCATGCTTGCCTGTTTAGTTGGCACTTGCTCGCTAAAGTCCTTGACTGCAAGCATGATGTCTTGCTCCTGTCACTAGCTCTCTTCATGGTGCCTTGTTTACAATAAGTTCCTGATAACGATTGAAAAATAAATCTGACACCCATTTCCTTCCTGAATCTTTCAGAAGATTTTAGTTCCTTAAACTTTACTTTTGGACTATTTGGGGAAATATTTTAAATCCTAATTAAAATCTTATCAATAAAGCAGTCAAGTAGGAAAAACAATGAAGAATAAGGTAAGAAGTTGAATGTCGCAAGAGTGGAATCAGAATGAATAGCAAGTGATGATGATTTAATAGAGGAATAACAAAACTGAAGCCAAACTACTTTAAAATAATATCAGCAAATTTTGGTAGTAGTGATTAGAAGGATTAATTCACAGAGTATTTATTTTTAAATTACTTATTTATTCATTTGGTGCAAGGTCTCACTATGCAGCTCAGACTCCTATTGATCCTCCTGTCTTAGCTTTCCCAGCAATGGGATCACAGGTGTGTGCCACCACGCCTGGACCTGGTGGCCGGTCCAGTGTGCCTGGAGTTCCGGGTCTGGCACAGCATGTGGTTCCAGGGCTCAAACCCAGGTCCTCTAACCACTCAGTTATCTCCGTAGCCCCTCACAGAGTATTTTCACAAATAATCAATTTTATTACTTTCCAGGGATAACTGTCATCTGACATACAGTTAACACACAATCACACACAGTTAACATCCAGATCTCTACCTTTACCCAGGGCTATGAATCTAGCTTGAATGACAAACACACACATCTGTTTTTCAGATCAATAGAATGTAATATGATTTGTCTATGATTGCATAAGGAGGAATTAAAATGAGGACATTTCAGAAGTAGAAGGGAGACTGAGCCTTTCCGTTACTGCTCAATGGCTGCACCGTTTTCCCTCACCTCCTCTGAGGCACACTGTGCCTTGCCAGCAGTCTGAACTGCTGGGCCTACACATGGGAAGTCTCCTTTGGTCTTCTGATACTTGGCTGAGAGCTGTTGTGGCTTCTTTCCTGGCATCTGCAATTATTTGCAAAAGAGCTCAGAATCTCTTGGGTCTCTCTGGCAGCCTCATAGTGTCCTTTCTTCACCTCTTTCTACCAAAGTCTCCCCCCTACACCTTGTTCAGAAGTCATAGGAAAGTCCTGGGTTTAGAGACTGCATAGATTGCCGGGGCTCAGTCTCTATTTTGCCAGGGCATGACTTCCTGGTGAATTTTCTAAAATGATTCGGGACTTCCTTATTTAAAGCCCTTAAATAGCCCCTATTACCTAGGGGTAGGGTTTTCATACTTTCCTAGTAAACATCTTTTCTCACTATAGGAAGTTTTTTTGAAAATTCTAATATATCTGAATATACTAAAGCCATTTACCAATGCACAACATGTAAGTTCAGGAGTGTAACAAGTATTGAAAGCTTCTAAATTAGACACTGTTAACAAACAAGAAACTTAATCAGAGGTTACAGGTGACTACTGCAGTCATAGGAGCCTAAAGAGTTCATGACAGGGACTCTTCCATAATATCTTGACAACTTTGATCAATCCCTGCTTTTTATTCCTGTACTCCTATGCTATCACTTAAACTACTTTATATGCCTTCATTGGGATGAATTCCTTTAAGATGGGGACATTTTCTTATTCTTTTCTGTATTCCGAAAGCATAGCACAATGCCTAAAATAGAGTATACACAGTCAACACACGTCACTGAAAAAATGTAACCTACCCCGCAAAGCTCCAATTTCATTTCAATATTGATTGAATGACCTAGTTAAGATTTCCCTTGAGATTCTATATATTGCCAAAATATTCTTGGGCTGTGCCCAAACGACTGTAGATTTTTAAAATTACTGAAGATCAAATCTAGGAGGTTTAACTGCCTGTGGTTTCTGTAGGCAGTCTAGGGAAAGAAGTAATGTTTGAAAACGGACAAAGTGAGATGCTGGAAACAATTCTAGATGAGACCTTGTCACCCTTTGCCTTCAGGGATGCAACAACAGATCCAGTCTTTGGTTTTCAAGGGAAAAGTATTGTTGCATTTAGAAGCGCACAGTCAGATTCAGAAAGGGCCTTCATTAAACAGGACAAGAGAAACAGTGCTATGAACATTGACCTTGGATGTTGAGGGAATCTTTAGCATAGCACCCACTGAACAGCTGTTATGGTTTGTGTCTAGTTGTCCCCCCAAAGCCTCATGCAGTCATGGGGCAGACTTCTAGAGTTCGTGATTAACCCATGATCTACTGGGATTATGGGTGTGAATACCGCACCAGCCTGGGGCAGATAGCCTGAATGCAACTTAAGGGAGATACACTTCATTTCTGTAGCCATTTGTTGTTGCTACTCCCTCTTGCTCTCTGCTCTTTGTCACCTCCATGAAAGCTTGCTCTCTGGCCTGGGGCCCTCTGTCTTGGAGCCAGCTGAGTATGGACTGAAGCCTCCAATAACTGTGAGCTAAATAAACCTTTCCTTCCTTTGTTTTGAGTAACAGATATTTGTCCCAGCAACGAGAAAAGACAACAGCCAAAGAGGAGGTGAGCTTTTCCAGAAAAATTAGTGTCAAAGTAAGAAAAATATTATTGAAATAAGTCACAGTATTGCAGGGAGATCTGACAATTTCAAACTAAAATGTTCTCAACTAAAATCACATATGAAAAATCTGCATTTCTCACTAAACTGCATCTAGCTTTTATAGACAAATTTGGCAATCTATTATATACATCAGAATAATTCATAACCAGTGGAAACCTCCCGAGTGTGCTTCTGAGGTGGGAAGAATAACCTGTGAGCCAACAGGTCTTCATGTACAGAGAAGTGACATGAGCTAGTCAACTGGCTAAATGCTTTACAGACCACACCACCAGCGTCCTCTAGGGGTAAGAACCTGCAGCCGAATGGAAGGGGTTGGTTGGCCATGTAGGGATGACAGAGGCAGAAAATGGTCAGAAACAAAATACAAGCTTTTCCTTAACAGGTTCTATCTTTCATGTGACAATTTTTTTCTTTTTTATGTATCTTTATGTTCTGATGTCGCTTTTTCAGGTGTTTTCTTTCCTTCCTATCTAGCTCATCTTTAGCCACCAGTGCTCAATTTAGAGCCTTGAGTTGTTTCAGTCTCCCTTATTTTCATCCTCCTACATCGGACATCCCTAAGCCCATCCTAAATATCTCCCTCTTTCCATCAATGGTCTTTTTCTTTAAGTTTTCAGAAATTCTTGTGTTCAGTCTTACCCTTCTACTCCTCTTTATACACAGTGTCCAGAGAGACCTGCATGCAGCAAGCTCTGTTCCTCCTGGAGATTCACGTACTTCATTCCAGTGCACCGAGAACAAAATTCAGACTCTTTACAACATCAGGATGACTGCTTCTCAGCATGACTTCTTCTGTCTATCTAATGAACAAGTCTGAATTTCTTCATTTCCTCTTGAAAGCTCCAAGATAACTTTATGCATGCCTTTCTTAAGGAGTACTAACATCCTGCCTAATTTTACCTTCTCTCACTTGATTGAAAGTTAGAATCTTCAATAACAGTCTTTCCTTATATTTTATGTTTGCTGCTGTGTTCTAGGTACTGGGATACAAACCATAAAGAAAGACACAGCTACCGCTTTATGAAGTGAGAGAACACTTGTAAATGAACACTTCACAAAATAAATAAGAGCCATGAGGAGATCAAGAAAAAAATTCAACACAAGATCATCCATGGAGTAATACAGGTCACTTAGGGTGGGTGGATTGTGAAGATCACCCAGAGATGACATCTAAGCTCACATGGGGAGGAACAGCGGGAACCCACCATCAAAACTGCAGAGGAGGGCTGTGGAAGAGTGACACCAGGTGACGAGGTTCAGGGAGCTACTAGCATTAGATGAAAGTGGTTAATGGGGGTAAGGAACAGGTGATACTGGAGAAGGAAGGCAAGGTCAGATCATTTGGGTGTTGCATATGGCACTTATCAAATGACATGTGTACTCAATAAAGATTTGGTGAATCTTCATGAAGTGAGTGTACAGCAGCTGCAAAATTGCACTGGCAATAAAACCCAGGCCCTTAAGGTTGAGAGAAAAGTTTAGATCTGAGAACAATCTAGAAATGGAAAAGTCTGGAACTGAGGATAATTGCCCTTTCCGGATTACCATAGACTGCCAAGTACAAATAAAGACATTAGAGCATGGCTGCGCAGCATCTGATGACAAATTTTACAAGGTCCATCATGTACAGATCGAATGGGCCTGATATGTATTAAGAAGTCTTTTATTAGAATGTGGTTTCTGGAGCCTGTCTTTATGCTAAAAGCACATGCTGCACTCTAACTAAATCTTTTTTTTGCTTGTTACCATCTTATTATTTTTCTGTATCACAGAAAAAATATTCTTAGGAACACATTATAATCTCTAATATGATAATGTATGCATGCTTGGAATCTGGGTATCTAGGTAAGAAGTATTAAGTACTTTACTAAAAAAGACCACTCCTAGAGGCCATGAAACTATATGGAGAAAAAAAGGTGCCCCAGTGAGTACAAACCCCAGACAGTCCTTCATAGGCAAGTGAGGGAGGCTGCTCTGAGTGCCCCGGGGAGCTTCAGCTATCAGCTGAGTACCACCAAGTGATCCCAGTTAATGCCAAAGAGAGCAGAAGAGTCACCTAATGAATACTTATCCAACCTTCTGACCTATAACATCATGATATCTAATAAAACAGTTGTTGCTTTGGTATGTCAAGTCTTAGAGATACTTTTCATGCAGCCAATAGCTGAAACAAAGATGGTGTGTGTAACTCTACAGGTCACACAACCCACAGAGGTAAAGAGCTAATTAAAAGTTTTCCCTAAGGACAAAGGTTATCTGACCATGGAGTGATCTGCAGAAAATTGCCAAAAGAGTTCAGCCAGGAATCACGCAAATTTATGGAACCTACATAAAACTATAGGGTCTAAAATGTATTTCTTGGTGAGGCTGAGTCTTGACCAGTCCAGATATAATCCCTGGGTTCTCTAATGCTATCGCCTTAGTGAAGACTGCCAGTATGAGTTCCACAAGATACTACCATCATGTGCCTATTACCTGAATACCTGTTTCCAGCGCCTCATCAGCCACTACAGGACTCTGGCCAATTTACATGTAACATTCAGTGATAGTCAATATATTAATAAGAGAAGCTTGACTCACTATCTTCAGATAACAAAATAACTCTTTGTTTTATTTTGCCTACAGATTCTGATGTGTTTGAGTCTTCATCAGGCACCTTACTGTAGAAAAGTTAATCCATGAAGACTGATTCTGAATGTATGCCTAACAGATGACTACAATAGTGTATCACTGCGAACCAAACCAACAGACAGCGGGGGAAATTCAGGATTGTTAGTTTTTAAGTATTTACTATATTCACAGCAGGTGCCACTTTCATACACAGCACATTGGATCACTGGATGTTTTTTGTTTCTCATCTGGCTATGACCTGATGCTAAAAAATATGTGCCTCATAACACTGGAGGACCAAAATGTATATAGATCCTGAGGAAGAAAACGTCAAATGGAAAGAGGAACAAAGGAGGGAGCAGGGAAAGGAAGGTAGGAAAAAGAAAAAAGAATAGAATGAAAAAATGGAAGCAAAGATTTTGTAAATATGTAGGGGAAGAGGGACTGAAGGGAAAAAAGGAACTGGGGGAAAAAGAAGCAAGATATATCATGTACAGCTATAAATTCCCTATGATGAATGTAATCGTTATGTATACCTCAAATGAAAAATGGATAGATGTCAAATATCAAAAAATAAATAAAATGTAAAATTAAAATTAAGAGAAAGAATGTTGGAGATTTGTTTATAAATATGAAGTATCATAAATAGCACAGGATAGTTGAGAATTAGAAGAGGAGGTCTGTTTTTTAAAACTCTAAAATAGTTTTTTATAATGCATACATATTTCCATTTCATGCATATTCTCTTTTTAAAAGCATAGTCAAGTGAGGAATTACTGGATTGCTGACATTTAGAAGCTTGTTTTGCTCTTTTTAGTATCTGCGTTGTAATGTCTGTGCTTGTTTTGACTCCATAGTTTGGCCCACAAATGTACTAGTGTCTCATGATTGGTCATTCGCCATAACCAGAACACTTGGAAGCGGCCATCTGTCTTGGCCATATTGGTCAATTTTGAGGGCTAAAAATAGAAATACGTATCACTTATTTCCTAATCAGCTACACAACTGAAGGAGAGAAAGCACTGTTATGAAAGGGGTAGGTGAGATGGGTATGACAAAGGTCAACTCAGATGCTCCGAGGTCATGTGACTCATCAGAATGAGAGACTATTGTCTGAAGCAGCTGATGACAGTCAGAAGCAGGACATTCACAACTTGCAAGCCCTATAACAGCTTTATTTTAGGCATTTCTCAAATATCATCAATGAATTAGTGAAATAAGATGGCCATAAGGATTAAGAGATTCTCAACTGGCTGTTTCATTATTTTTCATCCAGTATGATAGTAAATTTTGCATATCTCCAGGGCTACTAAGCAAGAGCCAGTAAAATTTGTAGTGGCATGTCCTAGGTCTATATGTCAATAGGTAGTCAGGTTGTGGCTTGGTAAAAGAAAGAGAATTCTCACCTAAAGGACGCCCCATCAGTTAAACAGCCTGTTCCTATGGTGATGTTATGGGTTGGACCGTGTCCCCTGAAAGACACGCTTAAGTGCGTGAAAGCAAAATGGAAACAGAGACCAGGCCTGAAAAATTTCTGGACAAACAAAATCCCAGCTGAAACTGAAACATAGCCTTAGCTTTGTGTTAACTGCAAACAGAAGCAAAGTTTAACTTAGATTTCTGGTGAACGCTTTTGTTAAAGAAAAGAAACACTCAATCTTAGCCAATGAAATGCATTAACTAACATGTAAGTATGGGCCTGGGGACTTTCCAACAAGGTAGATAAAAAATGGCAATGTTATAACTGTAACCAATCAACAAGTGACCTTGTTTTACTTGTGTATTCACTCGATAAACACTTGCCTCTGATGTGGTGTCCACGGCACACTAACCTCCTTTTGCTTAGAGATTTCTCAATTCATGAAGTGTCTGCTCCCGTAGACTCTTTGCCGGGTGTGGTGGGTGCAGCACTCAGGATGGTGGGGCAGGAGGACCACTGTGGTCTGGAGGTCAGCCTAACCTAGAGAGTGAGACCCTGCCTCAAACACCAAAGCAAAACAATAAAAATCCCTACAAAAAAAAAGAAAAAAAGAAAGCAAAGCAACAAACAAGAAACCTCAATTGTTTTTCTTAGAAACAACCCAGATAGTAATAACTTGAGGAAGTAATAAAAAGATGTGGTATTTTTATGCAAAGGAGTATTATTCAGCTATAAAGAAAGATAAACTTGAGGCCTTTATAGTTCAATGCATTTTCAGAGATTATTCTTTTAATGAAGTTTACTCTGAGTCATTATGAATCTGACTTTGTTTGGAAATAGAGGATTTGTGTTAAATTAAAATGAAGTCCTTATAATGGGCCTTAATCTGATAGGGCTAATATCAGATTAGATATCAGTTAAGATGAAGTCCTTATAATGGGCCTTAATCTGAGAGGGCTAATATTTTATAGAATGAACAAAATACACATGGTGGAAGGTCACATGCAGACAGACACACGCCAACTCTAAGATGGTGCAGAGACCCATAATGCAGGAGTACCTGGGCTGCCTCAACCTGAGAGGACAAAAAAACCCAGCCGAAGAAGAAGAAAAAAAAAACCCATAAAATAAAATAAATTTTAAAAAGATCATTTCCCTTGATTTCTGGTTCATGACCTGGAAAATGAGAGAATAAATCTATATTGTTTTAAGATACTAGTTTTAGTACAGTAGTCTCTCCTTTCTGTGATTTGGATAGCAAATATCAAATATCAAATAATGATAATATTTGCCTTTATTCATCCATGAAAAACCACACTCACATAAATTACATGACAGAATCTTGTTAAAACTGTTTCACTTTATTATTGATTTTTTGTTAATGTCATAGTTACACCTAATTTATAAGCTGTTCTCACAGATGTGTATGATATGCTATTTGTGGGTTCAGTACTATCTGGCTTCAGATACCCCAGGAAGTCTTATAGTGTACCTACTCAGGAAAGGGGAATTACTACACTGTGTTAGGGCAGCTCTAGGACACTGATATGGGCAGTGACTGCTCTTCCTTGTCACTCACATGTTAAATAAAGCACTATATCTGAAGTTATGAGGAAAGTATATAAGCCAATTAAAAATTAACTTAGAAAACCTTTACATTCCTTCTGATTCCCAATAATATTTGATATATTTTCTAAAAACTAAATCTCCACTTTTTAAGGCAAGACAACAGAGTGTGAAGGTTAAAAAACTGCGTGGAACAATAAACAGGTGGAATCTTTCTATAGAACTTTAGGAATATGAATCAATAGCCTTAAAAAATGTGTGATACCCTTTGATCCCAAGATGACAGGCCTAAAAGTTACCTTCATTTTAAATATACTATAATTAAATATACTATAATTTTGTATGGTCTCTAAGTGATCTTTGAAGTTTTAAGATCACTTTTACTGTTGCTTCAATTATTTAAAATTGTATCAGAAGCTCTGGTCCATTCAGTAAGATAGAAAGAAATGTAATTGGAAAAACCCTTGTAACAAAATGACTAAATTATCATTATTGAGAAAAAAATTTTACATATAACAAATCCAAGGGCAACAAAGGGTGGCATCTGATATCAGAAATCAGATGAATTAAGTTAAACTGCAAATAATACTCTGATAAATTATTTGGTATATACATAGTAAGAAAATACTTCATATCCTTATATGTGGGATTTACTTACTAAGAAAAGTAAAGTTCAGACTTGAAATTCATATAAATGCCAAAATATACACAGTTTAAAGGAAAAGATATATCTATGGCCAATGAAAATTGCAATGAGCAGATTAATATCTTTGAAAAATAATATATTTTCCAAAAATTACGTTGGCAATTTTTCGTTTCATTTAGGAAACACTTAATATTGAAAGTTAGAGAAGGGCTTGGAAGGATAAATAGTGTTTCATGGTATAAGAACCTTATGCCTTTTGTAGGCATAAGAACTACTAGTCTTGAAAAGCATGATATCCTTTGAGCTCAATGTGCCATGTTTAAAACACTACTTTAAGGCAAAAATGATTTCATATTGATATGTAGAAAAAACACAGATCAATGGAACTGAATAGACAGTCCAGAAATAAACCCATGTATTTCAATAGATGTTTGACCAAATTGCTAATGTAATTAAAAGGAGAAAGAGTAGTTTTTCAAGAAACGAAACATCTGGATATGCATGAGAAAAAGAAATGTCCCTCTTACAGCATGCATAGTAATTAATACTCAATGGACCATAGACCTAAGTAAAAATTAAAACTATAAAGCCCATAAAGAATATAAGAAAAATTAATTAAGATCTTAATATAAGCAAAGATTTCTTAGATAGGATGTAAAATTAGGAATCAGAAGTCAAACAATAAAATTGTTTTTACTGAAATTAATTTCTGCTCTCTGAAAGACAGCATTAAGAAAATGAAAGAGAAGGCCGGCCAGATAGCTCGGCAGATTAAAGTGCCTGTTTAGGCAGATGCAGAGGCCGGGGGTTTGATCCAGGCCTGCTGTGCCAGCCCCACCCCAGGAGGTTTGCTGGACTGGAGATTGAGACTGGGCATGGTGGTGCGCACCTGTAATCACAGCGCTTGGGAGGCTGAAAAACAGGAAGGGTCAGTGTGAGTCTCATCTGTATAGTGAGACTCTGTAGACACTGTACTAAATACGTTAAAAAAAATAGAAGAAGAAGAAGAAAAAAGAAAATGAAAGAGAAGCCTACTAGCTGGGGAAACATATATATGATACATTTAGCTGATGGAAGGGCTTGTATCTGGAAAATGATAAAGAACTAATTTAACCTAATAATAAGAAGGTAAATAGCAAAATTCAAAGAATAGCTCACCAAAGTGAAGATAAGTTTCACTGAAAAAACAGTGGGCAATATATGCTTATCACAAATTCTACCCTTCATTGGTTACCAGGAAAATGAAAATTAACCCCTTATGAGACAGCACTATATACCCAGTAGGATAATTAAAACAAAAATAGACTGGAATTATCAAGTGGTAGTGGATGTGTGGGTTAACTAAAAGTCTGGCACACTGCTGATAGTGAAATAAAATGCGCAAAGCAACTTTGGGAAATAGTTTGGATGTTTTTGTATAGAACAATAACATCACAAAGACCCAGTGGTTTTATCCTTAACAATCTAGCCAACAGAAGTGAGTATAAATATCTAAACAAAGACTTGCATGTGAAATTGTTATACGACTTTAACTCGTAAAAACCCTGAAGTGTAAACAACCCAAGAGTCCAACTCATGGACCACCAAGTATAGAAAATTAAATAATAGATATTCAAATGGGAAATAATGGATAATTAAGTTAAAAATCAATTAGTACAACAGTTAGACAAAAATTATAGAGACAATATGAATGACAATTTTATATAGTACAAAAAGAATTTTTTGCAGTATAAAAACAGATTACTCAGATCATATACCAACAAGAAAGAATCTCAAAAAAAAACTCAGAAAATATGATTATAACTGTATGATTACATTTATGTGAAATTTTGAAGTACAAAAAACTCATCTGTTTGCAGATCAGCAGTTGTCTTTGACCAAGGAATTAGTGGCATTGATCACTACAGAACTGACGAGAACTGTTTGACGACATGGAAAATTTTTACATCTTGATTCAGGTGATGGCCCCATGAACATGCACATTGGTCAAAACTCTTAGAACTACAGAGTTATCAGTGGTGTCCCCAATTTTCTTATCAAGGAGATTATGGGGCCACAGAGGAAAGTGATAGACTATGTAGGGTGTGCCTAAGCAGAGTCACATGGAGAGAAAACATTCTCTCAGGCTTTCACAGAAAGCAATGGCTGTGACTTAAACATGGCTGACGCTGACAAAAGATCTACAAACTGTGGTACAGGGCTTCAG
>NDGN011371588.1:0-20831 GCA_002564285.1 Tympanoctomys barrerae
CCGTCTGATCCCCGATACTGCATGCCACGCTGGCCCTGCCCCTGGGCACCCTGAGCCGGCCTCTGACTCCGGGTGTGGTGGCACATGCCTGTAATCCCAACACTGGGGAGGCTGAAAACAGGAGGATCACTGTGAGTCTGAGTTGCATAGTGAGACCCTGTACCAAATACATTTAAAAATAAACAAAAATAAAGAAAATAACTCGGTCTAATGGTGCACTTGTTTTATAAGCTATTTTGCAAAATATTACATCTATACATAATTACAACTATATTCAGACTTGCTGCATCTTCTTAGTGAACCAGTCCATCAACATGCAATTAATTCCTTTATTTAAACAATATTTTCCTCTTTATCCTTTTTTCTGATGTTTGGTGAGGCTTCTAGCTTCATTAGCTGCGTATGCTATTATGTTAAGATTTTCCTAACATATAGATTACTGTCATCTGATATATGTTTTAAATTTTAAAATAATTCTTCCTGCTTTACTAATGTATAATTAATAAATAAAAATTATTTATATCCGCAGTATGGCATTTGCCCATCAAGTTCAAGTTTTCTGTGTTCTTATGCTGTTTGTGTTTTATTTGAAAAATCTGGGCTAATCTTGTGACCACTGATGCGTCTGAATCTCTTCCATACTTTTTCTTTTAATTGCCCTACTTTTTCTACATTTCTGTTTTGCTCTATTTCCCCCTAATTTGGACAGATTGAGGTCCATTTTGTTGTATTTTTTCATTCTATTTTCTCCCTTCCTAAGTCGGATTTTGTTCTTTCTTTATCTTTTGGTATTGCAAAGAATTTTAACACACATATTTTCCATTAAAATATTTGCAGTGCCTGCAAGCAGGCGCAGGGGCCGGGGGTTCAATCCCTGGCCTGCCATGCCGGCCCTGCCCCCAGGGCGCACTGAGACGAGCGTGGCGCACTGAGATGTGCGCGCCTGTAATCCCAGCTCTTGAGAGGCTGTAAACAGGCGGATCACTACAAGTCCAATCTAGTAGTGAGACCCTGTACACTCTATAGACCCTTCCCTAAAATGCAAACAAACAAAAATTTACAGGATAACCCATAAGTCTTCATCTTTGTTATAATGTTCTGTTGATCATACAGATTCATGAGTTCTGTTTTCCGATTTGCACAGCCACATAGCATGCTTCGAGCCTGTCTACCCTCCGCCACACGACTTCACATCTTAATCCCACTGTGAGGTTTTCACTCGGATAACCCTGTGAGGACCATGCCATTGTTTCTCACTTCAAAGATAAGATTTTAATTTTCAAGTGCACTCAGCATTAGTTTTAGATTTCTTTGTATGTCATTTTTTCTTCTTCGCATTACTTTTTATTTTAAAGAGAGCAAGATTAAAAAGAAATGAAAACAATACAGACCTTCAAAACAGGCTAATAAGAAATTAACGATGGCTAATGTATTGCATATTGTCTTCTGAGGAGTTGCTCAGATTACAAGATATAGACATGCAAAATTAATCAACCAATTTAAGCACAAACCGATCTTTTCAATGGACTAAAAGAAATTAACAGTATAATTCTGTTAGCTATCTTGAACAGATTTTTTTCTTCCTTTTTTCCCCTTCCTTTTCCTTTCCTTCTTTTTTTTTCTTCCTTCTCCTTTCTTTTTTTTTTTTTTCTTCCTTTTCCTTTCCTTCTTTTCTCCTTTCCCCCATCCTGGTTGTTCTTTCCTTTTGAGCAGTTTCTTCTCATTTCTGGTTGTCTTGTATTCCTAGGATAAGAAAATAAAGAAGTAAATATATGACCACTATTTTTTTATATCAAACGTTTTTGGAACACCTCCTCTTGTGGCACGCTTCCTTTTAAAGCCTGCCGTTCAGTGTGCGGTCTGTAGATGAGTCTGCGTGTTCCAGCTGCTCGGTACCCCCGTTGCTGCCCAGGAGCTTCATCCACCATGCAGGCGGTTTACACCACTGCAGCTGACGGACTTCCCTAGCAAGACAGAGAGGTTCTCCTAGCTGGCACCCTGGAGCCGTGTCCTGTCTCAGAGTTCCCCAGGCTTCGAGCGGCACTGAATTCTGTTAGGATTCAATTGCCTCTGTTCCTGTCATTATTATTTTACTAGAAGTTGTCATTGTCTCTCTTCTTGAAAAATAGTTGTGTTGAGTAATAATTATAAAGCGAAAAATGCTTTCCATTTGCTATTTGTGCTGTTGGGAAAACCATTTTCAGCTTATCTAATAATCCTTTCCGGATAATCCATGTTTTGCTTTCTGAAAGGTGTTTTGGTTACATGTTCTCTACCTACCTATAGACTTCTTTTGATTTCTCCTGCATGAGTTCTATGGGGTTTCCTGCATGTGTGGGCAGGCTTTGGGCATTCATAGCAAATTCCTTACATCCTCTCCTCCCCATCTCTGTTCACATTCTTTATTGTCTCCTCTTGATACTCTGGTGGGGCCAAGCTTAGATCGTCGCTAATTGTTTCCATGCCTTCCCTTGTGTTCCCCTCGGCACCTCCTCCAGATCTATCTTTCAAACCAGCAGGCCCCTCTTGGCTCCATCTGGCCTGCTTCCTCTTGCTAAGATAGATGATCGGTGGATGCTGCACAGACAGGTGGCTGCCAGGTGCTGACCGCAGTGCAGTGCTCGGGGTCAGACAGGATGCTTGTTCTCCTTGAGCGTCTGAGCCCTGGACTGCCGCAGGGCGATGCTGCGCGTCAGACGCCTGTGCGTGCAGTGTCGCCTCACCGATGGGCCTCCACTCGCTCACATTGCTGCTGCTCCAAGAGGGGACCCTGAATCCCTCTGCGTCCCTGAGGGTCCTTTTCACTCTTGGGGAAACTGAGTAGGATGCATTCTGGGCTGCTTCTCCACATTTGTACCTGTACTTATTTCTTTCAAAGCACTTACAAGCTTTTCCCTAACTTGAGGACCATTCATCTATTTCACCATGCTTTAAGCCTCCAGAGAGCAGGCGACGGCTTCCATCGCTGCGTTCCTAATGCCCATTTTAAAATCTGGCATGTAGTAATTCTTGATGTGCACTATTCCTAATCAAATAATGGATTGCTTGCCAACTCTAGCTTTGATGATCATTTTGTAAGATTCTATTGGATGCTGCGTGTTGTGGTAAGCACCTGGAATCCAAGCACTTTGAAGGATGAGGCAGGAGGACTGCAGGGAGTTTGGGGTCAGCCTGGACTACAGAGTGAGTTCAAACCCACCCTGAACTGAGTAGTCAGGCGTTGTCTCAACAACAACAACAAAAGCCCAATAAAATATTATATTTGAATCATGAAATATTTGATGTAGAGGAAAGCCTAGAAAATATCTGGTGTGCTCTATAAAATGGCTATTGATTCCAAGAAGTTTCTAATTGTTTTGGCTGTAAGGACTGAAAGCACTTAGAAAAAGCAGCCCCGTCTCCTCTCACACCTCACTGATCAGTACAAGTTTATACACTTAGTAAGAACTTCACACAAGGAAGGAAGAAGAGGTATTTGCTAGAAAGAAAGAAAGAAAAAAAGAAAGAAAGAAAGAAAAAAGGGGATTGAACAGCCACTGGGTAACTGAAACCGTTTGCAAATTTATTAGTAATTCTTCACCCACAAAACAGCTCACTCAGACAAGGACAATATTTGATGTTTCTTTCCTTAAGATTTGAACATTTCCTCTGGTGTACCTACTTGTCCTGCTCCATCAGCTGTGTCTAAAGTAAAATAGTGACTTTTCCTCTTTGTTTAACAATATTGTGATTTGCAGAGATTCATAACCTGTTAGCATCTGCTCATTAATAATTCGGAGCTCCTACTTTCCTGAAGATGTATTTTATTGCAGAGGTGCAAAAGTGCTCAGTGACAATTTGCTCTTTTAATTTTCCTGTGCAAAGTCAAGTGGCAAAGAGAGATGCACAGGGACTATGAAATGTCATGATGATTTTGTCACTGATGACAGTGTGATACCCTCCTAGTCCGGCTTCCTAGTCACAAACACAAAGGCCAGACAGCCGGGCAACACGAAAGGCAAGTTCCCAGAATGCAGTGCGAATCACTTTGCATATGGCCACATCTAGCCTATCGCTGCCTCATTTTGCATTGCTGGGTCCATCCCAGCTCTAGAGATGAACTGACTGCTGGATGCCCAGGCTGTGTGGGTACATAGGTAAGCACCCTGCTCCATCTGCACCAAGGTTTCAAGGGCTCTTCCCTCGGCATGCACTGTCTATCGAGGGATACTTTCAAGAGAGCATTCGGAAGGGAAAAGGAGCTTAAAAGAGTTTAAAAATGTCCTCCAGTGAAAGAAGTGTTCCAACTTAAATTTTCCCAAATGAGAGTGGAGGTATGCCTTCTGCACGGAGGAACAGAGGCACAGTCAAATGTAATGCTTAAAGTGGAAAAATTGCCACGTAGTCAAATTGTTCTATCAGTGGCTAAAATTTAGCATCAATTTCAGCTATGAGTCTAGGATACATCCACAGTTTAAAAAAAATTATGGCTCTGTTAGTATCAGAAATCATAATCTTTTTGTCTTTATCTCACATTATTTAAAATATCTTAAACTATTCAAACTCAGAATGCCCACACTCACTAGAATCTCATGTTAAATCAAAGTTTGCCTTTTGAAAAGCTTCGGCTATACAGTTTTACTCCACTATTCCCTTTGTGAGCTTGGGGTTTTATCTTATTTTCTTCTTTTAGCTTTTACAAGCTTCTTTCTGAGAAGCACCACCAGCCTGGTCCAGCCTGCCAAGGGGCCGTATCTTAAAAGAGCAAGAACTTTCTGCCTTCAAGGTCAAAAAGGGAAAGAAATAGCAGAAATTTTGTTAATAAATTTTTCCAACTTCATAATTTTGCTCTTGGCAAAAAGCAACGCTCCCATATGAATACACTAATGGGCAATTTAAAAATCAATTTCAGGGCAATGATGGTGGGTATGACTTCCAAACAGAATCCCTTCCAAATTGCCACATCTTAGGGGGAGACAGAGGCGTCCCCATCCTAGGGAAATGCGGTAGCAAATGAGCTCCCAATCCTACCAAAAGAGGACAATTGTTGGCATTTTTTTGAGGCTTACAAACATGCACGAAGTTCAGTGGGAAACAAAAGGACCATCAAAGAAGCCTTCTTTTTCTTTTTTCCTTATAAAAATAAATCAGACCAGCTATGGTGGTGTACACCTGTAATCCCAGCACTCCAGAGGCTGAGGCAGGAGGATCACCATGAGTTTGAAGCCAGCCTGGGCTACAGAGTGAGCCCAAGCCCAGCCTGAACTACACAGTGAGAGGCTGTCTCAAAAAAATGTAAAAACAAAAATCAAGGAAAGGTATGAAGGTAGAGAAACTATTTTTTCACATTTATAATCATTGCAAATCATTTAATAATCCATATAGCTAAACATTTCACTGGACGAAATTTTAGAGATTTGATTGTCTGGCCCCCTGTGCTTGCGACTAAATAAAATATAAAATTTACTATTTTGAATGCTGATTTTGGGCTAGACACACAGATTAAAAAATGAATGAATATTTATTGAGCATGTACTATATAACCATGTACCTTTCTATACCAAGGGTTGTCATCTATTTCTTGCAAAGGGCCAGATTGGGTGAATGCTAAAAAAAAAATGCCTCAGTTATAGTGAAAGGCACATTAACAAAAACAATGGGATAGATATTTCCAAAGTGAGGGACTTGAGTGTTTTGAGGGGAGTTGGTGGCTATGTGTCTTCCACTGCAATAAGTTTTTAAGCATGTAAACATTCGCTGTGCCTTCTGTCATAGCGGTGCCTTTGGCTTCCCGAGCCGCGTGCTGGTCTTTCACAGACAGGAGCAGGAGGCCCAGAGCCCCAAGCAGCTCTGCGTGAGCACGCTACGGCAGCAGCACGGGCCCAGGGTGCTTGCATCTTTTCACAACGTCGGATTTTATTAAAGACCAGTAAATTCAGGAGCAGCATCTACTTCATCCGCCCTGGTTCCCTCAGTAGCCAGCGAGCCTGGTGACCAGATTCTTAATGTCAATCTTAATTCTCCGTATCTGTGACTTTCAGGTGACACAACACGTTTCACACAATCACAGGTTACAGCCTGGCTAAGGAAGGGTCATCGAGCTGCAGGATTCAGAGACAGAGAGCTGAAAGCCAAGGCAGAGAGGCGACAGGGCTGTGGAAGTTACCGCAGGGGCTGGGTGAGACTGCAGAGTGGGCACGGCCACTTTGTGCTGTTGTCACAAGTGCAGGGTTGGCTCCAAGCCCCGGTCTGTGTGGCAGGAGTTCTAGTGGCTGCACCTAGCAGGGAGATGGAGCTAAACTGAAGCAGAGCTGGTGATACTTCCCCCGGGTGATCTGCTGAGATGGGAGGTTGATGTCCCTGACGTTGTGATAGCCAGGAGGCACAAATTTTAGAGAACCTTCATTTCTTGGTAATCAAATGAATTTCAGACCTAAACGCTCATACATAGTCATGGCCTTGATGAGGACAGGAGGAGGATGTTGGGATACATTCCACTGTACGTCAGGGAGTACTCCCGCCTGTAGTTGGGACATGGCCACCATAATGTCACGTCACTGTCCACGGCTTCTCTTGTTTGTCACTAAACTCCAGGTGCAGTGCTGACCCTTCAAGCCCACATCAAGGGGGACTGCGTCCTCTCAGGCTTGCTAATTCCTGGCAGGGAATCTGGCTCTTCCTGTAGAAGACCCAAGACTGAGCGCCTGGATTTGGGACTGGGGGAGCGTGCTGACCCCCAAGATACACAACAGTCTTCCTGGGGCCAATTCCAAGCTAGAACCTAGATGTAAAGAAGGAATGTGGAGGCTTACTAAGGCTCAGAGCAAGACACGCCTCAGTCTGAAGAAACTGTGTGTCATGCTCAGAGCCGCGTGTCCCCAAAAGTGGGGACGGGGCTTTTGGAGGGGGGCTTAGAAGCGGGGCTTTTGGAAGATGACTTCGTCGATGGACACCACACTCCAACAGAGGTAGAGACTGGGGAGGAGCGAGCGCTGGGCGGGCCGGCCGGGGTGCAACGCCCTCAGCTCCTCCCTTCCTTCCTCTTCTTGGCTGTTAAGACACAGGGCGGCTTCTCTCCCACGGGGGCCACTGCCTGGGAGCCTGCTGATCAGGGACTGAAACTTCTAGAAACGGGGGCCAGAGGAAAGCTTCCTCCTTTAGGTCTGGGTGTCCAGCATTGTGTCCTGGCAAAAAAAAGAAGTAGGTGACAAAGATGCGGTGCAATCCCCACCTGTCCTTCTAAGAAGCTCATACGGTTCTGTGGTTCTGTAAGCCTAGAAAATAGTGGAAAAGCGTGAAATTCCTCCAGAAAACTTTGGGCGCCTTCCGATTACTCCAGGAAGTAATTTCCCGGGAAGTATTTCCTCTAGCGAGGAAAGCGCAGCTCGCGCTCTGCAGAGCAGTAGGATGGTTCGGGCTGTGGCTCCCGCAGCATTTTAATTTCTTTATTCTCCTTTGAAATTTTCTTGGAAAATGGTTGTGTGGAATTCAGCAACTTAGATGCCACACAGTTTGTCAGTTTTGCTTATACAGTCCTTGGGGAAATTTGGCTCAATGTGCGTTTATTTAGATGTTGCGTGAGTTGAGCCAACGGTGCAAGACCATCCTTGCCGGGGGCGCCAGGTCCCCCAAAGGCAGATAAGCTGCAGGCCTCGGGGAGGTGGCTTCAGGCCAGAGGACACCAACACCTTCACTTTATAATTGATGGTGGAATTCATTGCCCTGCGTTTAACATTCTAATTACAACACAGGATTAGGATTTCATTGTTGAAATAGACTAAAGATGTCACTCTAAACGTGCTGTTGGTTCTGCAGGCCACTTGCCAGCACGGCAAAGCCTTCCTCTTGCCAGTATTCAGCACTGCATCCATTCTCATTTGGGGATAGGAAAAGACAGCTCCTGATCACAAGCCACCGCCTTGGCTGTGACCTCTTCCGTCTGATGGCTGGAAAGGGGAACAGTAAGCGAGGAATATCCACGGCTGTGTGGAGGTGCACCCCCATGTTTGATGCTCCACCTTCTGTAGACCTAATTCTGCCTCTGTAGACAAAGGTACCAGTGAAAACACTTAGAAGGAGACCTGCCCGCACGGCTGTTGCAAAGGCAGCTCAAGGTGCTCGCGCTGGAGCTTCCATCTGGCGGGCCCATGCCTCATTACATCGGTAGCATTAGCTGGGACGGCATGGCGTATTGTTTCAATTATTATTAATAGCCAACACTAATTGGCAGCTTGCCTCCAAGGGGGATCAACACACAGTTTAGAAAAAGACTATAGCCTGAGAATAAAACTAAACCAAATTATTAATCTCATGCCTGGATATCGTGGCTGGTTTTGGTAGCCCTATGCTACTAGAAAATAAGATCCTCTGAGAGCTAAATTATAAGAGCACCCCAGAGAGGACCAACGGTGCATTATGCACAATCTCTGTGAGAAGAAGAACGCTTGGGTGAGAGCAGGACCCCACTGCAGCCCGATGAAGGGAGCATGGTGCCACAGGCGGCACAGGGCGGGAGCTGCCTGTGGACCGTGGAAAAGCAGTGGCGAGCAGCGAGCGAGCACATGAAAGGCGCTTCAGGGGGAAGCGGGAGACCTGGAACCTTGCCTGAGACTAAAACCCCATGCAGACTAAGAAAGGCAGTTTTAAACCGCAGTGCTCAAAGAAGTGCAGACCATTTCTCGGTCCCTAAAAGGCAGCCTTTCTCGCTTTCAGGCAGGGCCCAGGACCGCACTTCTGCACAGCCCCCCTTCTGCCACCGTCTCTCCACTGCACGGAGACTACACGCTCCGTGTCCTCTGCCGCCGTCCTCCAGGCCCACAAAATGCTGTTGAGCGATGCCCGATGACCACGGTGCATCTTTGCCAAGACAGCCCCACCCGTGGCCAGGCCTTCTCCCATGCCCCTCAGCTCAGAACCCAGGAGGCTTCACTCTCTGGGACCTTCCAAGTGTGTTGCACTGTGAGTGCCACCCGACCCTCCCCCAGGACAGCCACGAGGCCCAGAGACCACACAGAAGGTCGTAGTAATAAGAACAATATACATGCAAGCATCACATTACCCAAATGTAGCCAGAAACCAATTTAACCCTGGGGAACATCTTACTCCCAGTATTTTGTTTTTTAAAATGCCATTAGATGAACATAGTAGCTTCAACAAAATGTTTCAACTTTAATAGATACAGGCTGTTGTTTTAAGAGAATCTTTGAAATTGAAATAAAGAGGTTAAGAAACAGTAGCTTGGTAGTCCTTCGCTGTGGCTTTGCTCTCCACAGCATTACGCTACAATAGGCCGTGCCACAAGTTTCCTGCCCCATCTGCCTTCCTGCTGCCGACCGGGAGCCGGCCTCGTGTGTTCTCCCTGAAATGGGCTGCTTCTCCCTGCGCCAGTCCAAATCTTCGCCTCTGTGGTCTCTGAATGCTACGTACAGGTAGCCTCTCGGTTGGCCATGTTGGTCTTCAGAGGGGATTTAACCACCAAACCCTCCTAGTTGTTCTTAGTGCCATCACAGTGTCATGCTCCTAGACCATTGTTTGTCCCATGTGCCACCTCAGATGGCACTTGGGGAGCCAGGCTCTGAACGCCTTACAGGCCCGTGTTCTCCAAAGGACTTCAGAAAACGCTGATGTAGGAGTTTTAGTAAAGCATCGATGAAATAATCCAAAGGAATTTGGGGAGATGCACGTGCGCATGCAGACACACAGAGAGAAACATGGGGATTAAACTTTTAAGCCAATCAAAAGGCTGATTTTAAAGGACTCAAAAAGAGGCCCAGTCCGTTCTCGTTATTCAAAGACCAGGAGTTAGTGAACGCCGGGCCATGCTTCCTACAGAAAATACCAAATACAGGGTTGGGCTTCTGTGGGCATCTGCTCACTTCTTTTTTGTCAACCATTTATGCATACAGTGCATCATACATGTTCCTGCTGGAAGCGAGTTTCGTATGTGGTTGATTCATTCAGACAGAACTGGCCAATGGCACCGCACGGCCCACCGGAAGCTGGACTTGCACAGGCACAAGCAGCCCCAGCGAGGTGCCTCGTGGCTCTCCATGGTTAGAATCAGTCGGCTCACTGTAATGTCACAGCAAAATCATTCACACAGAGCACAGCTGGAAAGTCGTGGCTCCACTGAGACCAGGGAGGGGACACTTCCTTCTACTATGAGCCGAAGCACAAGGGTCAGGAACCCACCTGACCCACCCTGGTCTGGAATATGCCCAAGGGCGATTTGAAGTTGTCACTGGGGCCCGTCTGAAGGGGCTGCGGGTGCACCCTGAGAACTGAGCTGAGGTCACAGATACCTTCCAGCAGGAGGCAACGACGCAACCCGGAGTAGCCTATGCACGTGGAGCACTGAGTCTCCGTGGTGCCACCACCTGATTTGTTGCTTGATACAGCATTTGCTTTTGCAGCATTTCCTCTGAGAGACCCATTTATGTCTTTTAAGGGGCATCTTAGGAAAAGCACAGACGTCCATCCGGAAGCTACTTCCGGCCGAGAAGCGCCAGACTGAGCTGTGTGTGTGCACGTGCGCACACCCATCTCTTCATAGAATACATGCACATGGGCTTCCCCTCACTTTAGTTCTACGGCATCTCTGGCTCCCAGGATTTAATTTTGCTCCATGCTATTAGATGCCCATAGCACTTTTAATATGAAAACATTTCGAATCAAGCACCGTTTGCTGATATTTCACACGAGGTACTGAGACCACAGTGAAACAGTTCCATAACAGGCGTAGCGCCCCAGGGTTTTTTCCTTTATCTGTGATTGTATTAAATAATGCCCAGGTCTCTAATACACACCAGTTTAGGTTTAACCCATTGTGCTCCTTTACAGAAGCCAACTGCTGACTCATGCTTGCGCTCACAGAGGGCAAATTTACTTCAAAACTGAGGCGCATCTCCGTGGCGAAGCTTCGGAGCCTGCAGAAGTAGCAGTAAGCGGGCACAGCTGTTGACGGTCGCCCTGGCAGCCTTCTGCCTGGCTGGCTGGTCCCTCCCTCCCCTCCCGGCTCTGTCCCAGGGCAGGTGAGGGATCCGGCAGCTGATGGGTCGCGGCTGTGGAGGCGCCCCGCTCTGCGCCTCCCGTGGGCTCCATGGAACCTGGCCCTCCATGCTCTAGGGAGAGCCCAAGCATCATGCTTTGTGAACCAGCATCATCCTTGTCTGCTGCACAGAGCCTCTCACAGCCATTTTCTCCTGTGAGCAACTTCATCCGCCTTGTGAGGACCCCGACCCCTCACTGCTGCGCTCTGACCTTCTCCTGATCTCGAATTTACTTCTCTGTTTTCCATTTGAGCAAAGGAGCCACCAAAGCCACAACATACGCACACCTCACGGTAGTGTGACACCCTCCTGGGAGATTCTTTTTACATTTTGTCACCTTCGCATCACCAAGGAATAAATCTAAACTAGAAAGACAAGAAAAAAAAGGAAAGAAGTAAACATCATAGCAAAAATAAACAAAAGAGAGACAAAAACAACAACCAAAAAAACCTTACGAAAAATCAGTGAAATGAAGAAAAGGTTCTTTCAAAACATCAACAAAACTGACAAACCTTGAGCAGGACTGACCAAGGGAATAGCAGACCCCAAAGAATCAGACATAAAAGGAGTCAGTGCAGCTGGGCAATGATCACAGCCAGTAGCGCAGAGGCTCAGTGGAGAGAACTCTGAACAACTGTGTGTTAACGAAGGCGAGAGCCTAGAAGGAAGAGCTACGCCGCTGAGCAAGGCTATTTACTCCCCGTGAGCCAGGAAGACGCAGAGTCTGCACAACCAGTAGTGAGTGGCGTGGCTGAATCAGTCACTTAAAAGTCTTGGAACAAAGAAAAGCCCAAGATCGGGGGTTCCACTGGTGAATTTTTACCAAAATTTTGCAGTAGAATTAACACCAACCCTTCTCAAACCCATTACAACAAATTGAAAGGCAGAGAATAGATCCAAACTTATTCTGCCAGTTTAGTGTTACTCGGAGAGCAAAATACAGATGTAACCAGGAGACAAAGCTACAAACTAACATCCCTGATACACATGGACGCAAAAATCCTTAAGAAAGTCTAGAAAGTGAACCCAGCAGCACATAAAGACATTCTACACCATGATCAAGTGGTGTTTATCCCAGGAATTCAAACTGATAAGTTGATGTCATACGACAACTGAACAAATGTCATGTGCCAAATTAACAGAATCAAGGGCCAAACTATGTGAGCATCTCAAGAGATGCAGAAAAAAAAAAATACAATAACCTTCATGATAAAGAAGAAATCCTCCAAAAACCAGGTATAAAAGTAATATTCATGAAGGCAATAAAGACCACAAACCTACAGCAACATCCTACCAAATGGGGAAACACTAATGTTGGCTCTCCGAGCTCAGGAACCAGACAAGGATTAGGCTTTCACCAACTTATTCAACATGGTATTAAGTCATAGCAAAAGCAAATTAAGCAACAGGAGGAAGTAACACACATCCAAAGTAAGTCTTCTATCATGCATCATCTAAGGACTCTGCTACAAAAACTATTAGAACAGGTAAATTAAGTCAGAGGATATAAAATAAAAAATGTCTCAAAATTGGTAGGATTTTTATATGCCAGTAAGGAGTTGCAGTGAAAGAAATGAAGAAATTAATCCTGTTCATAATAGACATACTCACATGTGTACACATGTACCTAGAAATAAATTCAAGTTAATGGAGAAATACCAGCCCAGAGAGGTGCACTCCAGCCCTTCTCATCTGACCTGGGAAGGGTCCGATCGTCACCAGGAAGCACCTTTCCTGCCCACCTAGGCCACAGGCCACTGTTTTCTTCATGCGGACACCAGGTGTGCTGTAGCCTAGACACTTTTCCACAACCAAGTGCCTTATACTGTTGCCTTTGTCACCTTTCCCTTTGCTGCAACATGCCTGACACCCAAAGGTAGAGAAGGACAGGCCTGTCTGTCTCACAGTTTGTACAGGTTTCAGCGCACAGCTGACTCGCTCCAGGGCAGGGTGGCCTGGCACAGGAGAAATAGCTCATGGTAAGCAGAAGGCAGACAGCAAAGAGGCTGCAAGCAGGAGGCAGCGAGCCGCCAGCAGCGACCCTCTTCCTGTCCCTTAGCTCCTAGCCAGGCTGCTCACCCTTCTGTGAATGGGCAGCAGCATCTGCACCCAGGGCGAGGCAGTCTTAATCCTAGCCTCGCACCATGAATCAATCCCAGCATCTCATCCTTGATCCCTCGTCATAAACCCTGGATTAGGCACACCCCCAAGGCCCCACCTATGAGCAAATGAGGCTTAGGGGACATTGAGACACAGGCCTTGACAGGGAGCATCTCCTCACTTACGCAGGACTCTGTAATTTCCAGAGGTGATAGAAGGGGAGATGCATTGGAGAAAAGTCCCTGTTTTGTGGGAAAGCAGCAGGACCTCTAAGGCCACCAGGGGACAGAGGAGAAGAGACAGGAAAGTAAGAGCGATGATTCTCTTTCCCATGGAGAAAAGCCGGAATGAAGTGAAGGTAATAAGCAGAAGCCTAATGGCTGTCAGATTTCAGCAATATTAAATACACACAGCATCTCCCTGTACACGGAGAAAATGACCCTCTATGTTAGTGCCAAGAAAAAGATTCTTTTGGAATGAATATAATTTTGGATCACATGTAATGTGTATTCAACAAAATGCATGTAATATCATTAATACAGTCCCTAAACCTATTTTCCTTTTGTTACAAAATGTATCTGATGCAAACTGTCATGAATCTTTATTGTTTTTAGGATTTTAACCTAGACACGGCGCTTAATGCCTCATAATGTAAAGAGAATCTATAACAACCAGATTTAAAAGGGTCGAATATTGTGCTAATTCAATAAATGAGTAAAGAGCATTTTTATTAAAATAAAAAAATCTTACTCTCTTTCAAAAATTTGTGCATCAATACATTAGACCATATCTTTCATTTTCTCTTAAAATAGGAGAGAAGTACTGATAATTTCAGTTTTAAAAGCATCAGAAATGTACAAAAATATATAGAAAGTAAATGAACTGCATACTAATAAAAGAATTGGAAGTCAACTGGAAAGCACGGTGGTGTTTATCATGAGCCAAATAATGAGAATACAGTTGGCAGGAGCGCAGCGAGAGTAAGGCTCGTGCATGAGTGAGGAGACGTTCGCTGTCGCCCTTGCTGCAACCCTGCTGGATCCTGGTGGGCAGCGCACACACACTGCTGGTCATCCCCGGAAGCACACCGAGTGCTTACTCCAAGCCTGTCAGCAGGTGACAACTGGGGTGCCCCAGGGAGAGTCGGAGATAGAGCCCAGCCTTGCTCTGCTGGTACTATGGCTGTCTCTCCATATTTGCATTCTGTTGACATGATGCCCAGCCCTGTGGGATGTCTCCGCCTCTCCACCCAAACACTCTCTGTGGAGCACCTACTTCCAACCCTTCTGTTCCTGTCCACAGCTGCCCTCTGAAACCTGGGCTTCTGCGTCCCATCTTGCGGTGTGTGATGCGCAGCTCAAGCCCAGGCACCCACCCTGGCCCCAGCTGGGACTGAGACCTGCCCGTGACACATTGTTCTGAAGGCCTCTCTTTTCCTATGCCAGCATTCCCAGCAGAAAATCCTTGGGCCTGCGTTAGGCACCCCATGTCCCAACCCCAGTGCTCCTTCCCACACCGACCTTCACCCGCTGGCCTGGCTGGGCCCTGGATGGCCCATAGCTGGCTGCAGCCTGCCTGTTCTTAAGCCCGTACGTGGTTACCAAGGTGACACTATTAAGATGTGAGTCATACTGCACCACTTCTGCTTTATAACCCTACTAACTTAGGGGTTATAAGCCCTAACTGCTCAGCGGCATGTCTAGAGCCCTAGAGTAGCCTCCACTGCCCCGCCTGACTGGCCGTTACCTGTCTCCACCCGACCTCACTACCCCTTGCCCTCCTGGACATGACACACAGCACGCTCTGAGTTCACTGGAACAGATCAATAGCATATATTAAGCAGTTTGTTTTAGATAGACGCATAAAAGGAGGCTTTGTATTGATTGGCCGGTGGAAATGCTGTGACCAGAGGATCTTAGCAGTCTAATCCGGAATTTCCTTCAGGAGTAAGACTTATCTTTACATAACTCGGTGTGCCCAGGACTTTACAGGATTACTGCCACAAATGTCAAGCACTGGCTTGACACGCAGTATGTATGTAGTTGGGAAGAGTAGTGTTAGCTGCTGGGAGACAAGCTCAGGAGGCCAGAGGGGGCACCTGTAGGGCGCTGGTCTTTTTATTACTGTTCTGGCTTGCAGGCTTCCTTCATTCAGAATGGCTCAGACTGTCAGTTGAGGCAAAGTTAGATTCAGTCTCTTCTCAGCGGCCTCGGGGTCGAGGTCGTGGCCGTCCACGTATGTGATCTGTGCCAGTGGCATGTTTTAAAGCAGGCACCTGGTTCTCTGTAGTAACCAAGATGCTTAAAGTTGGAGCAAAAGTCAGCTATGGATTGTGCCTATACTTCAGCGAAGAACAAGTTTCTATGGGACTGATTGCACAAATTTGATTCCATGCATGTCATTTTGAATACAATGAGATTTGAGGTTACATTTTTCTGTGCAGTTGTTTAAAAAGATAATTTCTCAACAAACACCCCCCATTGCCCGCCGCTCCAGGACGGGTGCCCAGCACCTGGGACACAGCCACGGCAGCAGCTCCTGCTCGCCTTCCCGCTCCACCGAGGCAGCTGAGTGTGGCGCTGCTCCTAGAGGTGGCCCACTCTCACCTAACCCCATTTGTCCGCACTCTGCCACTTCCCCACTGGGCCAGTGTCACAGTGCCTCAGGTGACCTTTCTCTCACTTCTCAGGCCTCCGCTGCAGAGAAAATTTAAATGAGTTTGTGTTTTTCTCCTGTCAGTCTGACTTTTGCTGTGAGCCTTCAGCTACGAGCCTAACAGGTAAGGAAAAGAGACCTATTTCCATTCTACATCACTGTTACTCATCTGAGGATCGCTTGCGTCCCTGCGTTGTCATGGTCCTCAGTGTTTGTTCCTCAAAGGCCCATGGGCTTGATTCCCAGTGGACGGTGCTATTGGGAAGGGCGGGGCCATTCGGAGGTGCAAGGAAGTGTTCTCTGGTGGTGTGCCCAGTAGATGTGGGGACCCAGCCTCCTTCTCCTGTCCCTGCTTCCAAACACCACAAGGCGAGCTGTCTTCCCACTACCCGTCCTTGCTGCCTCGGTTCCTGCGCTGCCTCAGACCTGCAGTGACAGAGCCAAGAGACCACAGGCCAAAATGCATAGAGCCGAGAGCTGCAGCGAACCCTTCACCTCGGAAGGGGATTTCCTTGGGCACTGGATCACAGGGTCAGAAATCCGGTGAATCCAGCTGTCGTGCTGGAGCTGTGTTACTGATTTCCTCAATACATTAAATGTTGTCTCATAAATACACAAATGATTATGTCAATTAAATAAGAGAAGTCAAAATTCTCATAGTGGTCAATAGGACTAGGTATAATCTAATTTTTTTCAAAGTGTTTCGTTAATTAAAAATTATCTCAAACGGGGGCCGGGGATATATCTCAGCTGCATGAGCACCCGCCAGGCAAGTGCAAAGTGCTGAGTTTGATCTTTGGTACAATAATAGTAATAATAATAATAATCTCCAACAAGTGGAGGGGCTGGCCACTGACGGGCCTACCTGACACGTATCCAAGGCTCACTTTTCAGTTTGTGTTTTGTCTCAGCCTGAGTGTGCCAAGGGCTGCCTTCCTTGGGGAGGGGGGGTTGCTGTGTGGACAGAGCACGCTGCGGTTCTTGTTCTGTCCCTTTCCCCTCCTTCCCTTTCCCCATCTCTTGGTTCTCTCCCCCGTTGCAAAGGCTCTACCTCCCTCCTTTCCATCATTGTTTATCCGGCCCTTTACTGATGTTTTGGATTTTTCTTATAAGAGGAATGGTGACATTTAAGCTTGTATACTGAATTTAAAAAATTATACCCTCTCCCCCCTAAAATAAAAGACCCATTAAAAAAATGAGCAACTGTAGTCAACAGACACTAATCAGAAGAAAAAGAAATACAAACGGCCTAGAAATACATGACAAGGTGTTCAACCTCCCTGACCACCAGAGAAGTGCAAACTAAACAACACTGAGACCCGTCTTTCTCCAGAAAGAACAGCTGTCATCGAGAAATCAAATGCGAGAAGATGCTGGGGAGGCTGTGGGCCAAGGAACCCTGCCACGCTGCTGACAGGAATGTAAAGTAGTACCACCAGTATGCAAATCGGTGCGGAGATTTTGCAAAAATCTAAAACTTAAAAATTCTGTTTGAGCCGGCTATTGCCCTTCTAGGTCTTTTCCCCAGAGAGTGAAGGACGCGCCCGCCCACGCACGTAGGGGTGTGGCTCCTCGCACCCGCGCTCACTTTGTCCTATTGGTCACTTTGTCCTACTGCTTCACATCTTTTGAAGAGCCACGTAGTTGCTTCTCGAGCTCGCAAAGTGCCACGGGGCACCCCCGACGCCCGCCACTCTCATCTTTCCAGGCACAGTGTTCCCAGGCCGGCGTGTGGACGCCCACCCTTGACACTCACCCTTGCTTCTGTGTGCAGTCGCGAAACACAGGCTGGCTTGGGTGTCGTGGCTTCACTCCGGACGTTTCCTTCTGTGATTCTGCAGTTAGCATCCCTCTCATCCAACCGGTCAATCTCGCCCTCATTTTTTTTTTTTATTTTAAATATTTGGACCATTTATCTTTAAGACAATCATTCACATATTAAAGGGTAAAACTGACACTTTGTTTGCTCTTTGCTTGTTTCCTCCTTTCCTTTTCCTCCTTTTTATCTTCCTGTGGATGGCATGAACATATTTTTAAGATATGCGCTTGGTGTGTGGTTAGTATGTTTCAGCGGATTTCTTTATATAGCTCTCTTAGTGGTTGTTCTACGTGTCAGAATATAGTAACATAACTCATTATTGCTGATACAGCTGGTGTCTTGCCATTCAATTAAAGTGCGGCTTCACCTGCTGCCTCTGCCTCGTGTTTTCAACACAACCGCAGCAGCCCGTTCTTTACCTGACATCACACCTTTTGCTTCATCCACCAGGCGTGGTTTTAAAGTCCCCTGCACAGTAGAGATTGTCCACTAAGCCACGCGCTGCTGCTTCCCGTCCCCGTGTTCCTTTCTGCTGAAGCGAGAAGCCTTCAGTGAGCATCGCTTTCCTGCCTGGAGAGTTTCCGTGAGCTCTTCCTTGGCGGCGCGAACCCTCACGACAAATTCATTTCCTTTCCCCTCTCAGTGCCTTTGTTTCCCCTTCCTCCTTGGGGGATGACTTCTGAGCGTGTGGAGCGTGCAGCTGACAGCTCTTTCCTTTCAGCACCACAAAGAAAAGCCCACATCCACCTGACTTGCGTCAGCTGAGATGAGAAATCAGTTGCAACCTGGATCGGCCTCTTCTTTACGCAAAGCCTCATTTCTCTCTGGCCAATGGAATATTGCTCTCTTTTGCGTGGGCTCTAGGGATATGGATGTCAACAACTTGGCCGGCAGCTCCCCCACTGCTCTGCCACTTCATCTCTCTTCTTCAGAAGGTAAATTCGATTGATCTGACCTCGAGTCCACAGAGTTCACCCTCTACCATCTGCAGCCCACTTCTGAGCCCATTTGGACTTTTTGTTTGATTTTCCACTCTACTGTGCAGTACAGGTTGCCCACTAAACCGAACGCTGCTGTTTCCCATCCACATGTTCCTTTGTTCTAAGGCCAGAAGTCTTCTGTGAGTCTCTCCTTCATAGTCGCAAATTTCAAAATCCTAACTTCCATTTCCGTTATTGTTTTTTTTAATTTATGTATTCAGTATGGGGTCTACAGGGTCTCACTGTGTAGATCAGACTTGTAGTAGTCCTCCTGTCTTCAGCCTCCCAAGAGCTGGGATTACAGGCATGCGCCATCACGCCCAGTCTTAGTTGCTGTCTCAGAGTTCCCCAGGCGTAGGGCTGGCACAGCAGGCCCAGGATCGAAGCCCTGGCCCCTGTGTTCTGTTTAATCAGGGACTTCAGTCTGTCGAGCTATCTGGCCAGTCCCTGCTTTCCATTTCTTTGGTGATGCTTTCTCTCTCTCCACTTGTTTCAAGGGAATCTACAGCTGCTTCCTGAATCGCTCTGCGGTCACCATCGTGCCGTGCTGGTGATCTGCTCCAGCGCAGAGCCAGCTCCGTGGTGCTGGAGTCTCATGATCATCTCCTCTAGCGCAGGCTGTGCTTTCCTGGTTCCTGATGAGGGGCTCTCAGCTGTGCTGTGGATGTTATGGGCTTCTGCATCCTCTTTAATCTCTTTCTTTTTAATCTCATCCTTTTTAATCTCTTTCTGCCCTGTTGAGAAGTAGCCCAAGGGCCAGAGGTACATATGTTCTGCTTCCCACTGGGGGCCAGGACTCAAGGGCAAAGCCACGCACTGGCTTCTTCACCTCTGCACTCCAATGCTCTGCATCGCTGATGCAGGGATGGCAGGGCGTGCTCAGCCCATGCTACTCCTGGCTGTTGTCCCACAGGGGCCCGAATCCCCAGCCCTCCATGCTGAGGCAGAAGACCTGGAGGAGCAGCAGCTTCTTACTTATCCCTCCCAAAACCATGGCAGGCAGAAGTGCCAGTCCTGCTCAGCTGGAGGGGGGCAGGCATGCTGGAAGAACCTCCTGCTGCAGGCCACCTGACCAGAGCCTGCTCCTGGGGCTCTGGGTTGGAGTTCCTGCAATGCCCTGTCTGGATAATAAGGAACCTCCTCTCCTGTCACCCAGGCACTGACACACCTGGCTGGTGCACCTCCAGCTCCTCCTTTCCAGCCTAGACCCTATCTGTGGTGTCGTGTCCAGGATGTCTATTTGTATAGGTACAAGCTGGAGTGTGTGTGTGTGTACACACCATCCTGTTAGAACCACCAATGATAAGTGGTTTGGAATTTGTGCATCTGCATTTTGGTTCCCTCAGCTTAGTAATGATTGTGGTCTGTTATAGGAAACTGTGTGGTTTCCTGGCCCACTGTTTTATTTATAGACATTTGCATTTTTCGCATCTACCTCCTCCGTCATGATTGGCTGCATATCTTGATGTAGCCTGTCCTGGGACACACCAGAAGAACAGTTAATGTTTGTAATCTGCCCTTTGTTCTTGACGCTTCTGTCCTTACTTTGTGATCCAGACAGGTTGACAATTAAGATGAGCTGGTAGCTGCCGCGGTCACGCACACTCGTCATCTCAGAGCTCTGAGGCAGGAGGATTCAAGCCCTAGCCCAGACTGGGAAACATAGGAAGATCTGGTCTCATAACAAACAGTTCAGAGGTGCTGGAAAGGTAGCACACTGTGAAGATCCTAGGGTCAGTCCTCAGTACCTCAAAAACTTCTCAGTGATGGTAACACTCCGATATTCTTACCTGTGAAAAATGCGATCATTCAGTCTTAACATTCACCCATGCATCATGTGTGAAAAAAAAAAAAAACAAGAAAAAGTTATCTAAGCAGGAAAAATGAGGTGTTGGAATCACCAAAATAATGCCTATTGTAAGGTTTTCTTTGGGATTAGATAAGGTGTCAGTAAAAAAAAATATTTCTTGTTGTTTTACAATGCAGTCATGACCTTGGTAAGGTTTTTTGTTTTTTATACCAGGACTCAAACTCACGACCTTGTGCTTGCCAGGCCAGTGCTGAGCTACTGAGTTATGTTCCTGCCCCCACCATTAAGTTTTAAACAACTCCAAATAGGAAAGCAAAAATATACAGTGTCCACTTTTAACTAATATACTTGAAACTGACCTTTTATCATTTCTTTTTTTTATTTTTTCACATAATTTTATTGATAAACAAATAGCAATGAGACAGTTTCAAATCAAATTG
>NDGN011371596.1:0-12282 GCA_002564285.1 Tympanoctomys barrerae
TATATATATATATATAACTTTTTGGTGGATTATTGCCCATACAATGAAAAAGAAAGGAAGAAATATGTCAAAGAATACATTAAAGTCCATCAGTCAAAGGCTGCTATGTGGGGAGCGAAAAAGAAGCCATATTTTCTTTTTTCCTAATGTGTCTGGTCAGGGTCTCCAGGGTCTCACCTTACAGATCGGACTCCCAGTGATCCTCCTGTGTTCAGCCTCCCAAGCTCTGGGATCACAGGCACACGCCACCATGCCGGGGCTCAGTCCCTGATGGGGATGGATCCCCGGCCCCTGAGCTTGCCTAAGCAGGTGGAAAGCCATATTTTCAATTCTGGCTAATAAGGCAAATTGCTGACAAATATAAAGAGGCGTGAATAAGAGGCAAATCTTAGAAATGAGATGATGAGGTTTACTTCAAAGCTAGACTGGGGTGGGGGCAAGGAGGAAAAGTGGAGGAGAGAAGGGTTAGGTGTCTCACAGGCAGTATAGTGCCAGTTTTGGTTTAGTAAGAAAAATAGTTAGACGTGTGGGATTGGTCTCACGGGGATGATAATCTGTGAGTCATGAGAAAAGCATTCTTAATTCTGGAGACAGCTTTTCTTTCCGACCCCTTGTTTCAGGGTGTCTCTTGGAAACAGTAATGGCTACAGCCCACTGCAGCTGAGAGCCATGCCCTGGCCGGCGTCTCAGGCCAGGGGGAGATGCACCCAGGCATACAGACCCACCCTGGTAGTTGGGCTGGCTCCAGCCTGGGTCTGGAGGCCTGACTGCTTCCACAGCCCGTCGGGGCCGGGCACTGAGCAGCCCAATTCTATGGCAACCCTGGCAGGCCCAGCTGGCAGCAGTGGGGAGCAACAGCAAAGCCCTCTGTCACCACACCCCGAGGGTGCACCTTGCCAAGAGGGGGAGAGGGCAGAGCGGGGTGGAGCCTGGGCCGGCAAGCAGCTCAGATGGCCGATGCAGCTGGAGAGGAACCGTGGGACACACTGCTGCAGCAGGCGAGCCAGCAGGAGTACCGAGGAAGGCAGGGAACGTGGCTGCGGACCACGGTTAGAAGGTCTAGTGGTGGCTTCCAGCACACCCGAGGGGAGAGCGGAGGGTGTCCAGGCAGGGAAAAATGGAGAACTCGAATTTCTGGAAGAGCATGAAAACTACAGAAAGTCTTTTGAGAACAATTTCAGATACCCCCACCCCAACCAGGGATTGAACTCCGGCCCTTGCGCTTGCCAGGGAAGCGCTATTCCACTTAGCCATCTTCCCGGCCCCACAAGTTCAGATTCTGGGGGCTTCAGGAAAAAGCCTAGAGGGTTAGAACAGGACCAAGTTTGCAGACAGTGACATAGCACAGTGAAGCGAAGGAAGAACGAATTCTCCTCTATTTGAGTTGATACGGACGTAGCCCAGCTAATACACGTAGGACACACCTCTAACTCAGTGGTAAGCTACTGACCCAAAGCGGCATGTATCTGATTAACAGCTTCTCGGGTGCTCAGAGTGCTCCCCTGGTTCAGAGAACAGGCTCCGTGGACCCAGCTGCAGAGCAGCCCTGCGGGAAACGCGCGGCCCAGCCGCGGGCCTTGGGGAGCAGGGCTGCGCGCCGCATGGCCTGAGCGGGACGTGCGACCCCGTCAGGGGCGAAGGCTGGCAATGTGGAAAGCGGCGTGGAAGCCCCACCAGTCCGTTCTGAGTGAGGTCGGCAGAAGGATCTGGAGGGCGGCGTTGCAGAAAGCGACCCTTGCACTTTGAAAATTGGACCTCGAAACTGAGAACAGAGCTGACCTGTTGGGTGACCCCGCTCACGTACCTGTGGGAAGAGCAGGAGTGCTCACTGTGTACCGAGGACAGTGTGACTAGTCGGCTAGCCCTAATGTGACAGGTGTTTTTCAGGTGAAGGCGCAGCAGAGAAACAGGCAATTCTCTGGACTGGGCAGAGGGAGGCGGCGGCTTTTATGGCCTTTGCCAGGGCAGGGGTGTGAGGGCATGTTAGCTACACCGAGGGAGCAGCCTGGGGTCTGCCCTGAGGCGCGGGAAGGGTGAAAGGAGATCACGTCCTGGGCTGAGTTGGCCAAGAAGGGGGAGGTGGTCCTGGAGCACAGGCCTCTGCACGAGGGAATCGGCCTCATCAGATGACCACCGCGATGATTCTAACAATTCACACCAGGGCCCGAACCTATCATCATGTCGTTTAATCACATGGGTTAAAGACATAATGTCTTTAAGTCATAATGGAGGTCAGGCATTATCACCATTTTACTAGGGAAAAATTATGCTCCAGAAGTTAAGTGTCTTCTGTATCTTCTGATCCAAGTCCGTGTTCTTTCTGAGACATAGTCCTACCAGTACAGAATCATTTTGTGTTCCTTCCTATATCCTTCTATCCAAGGTAGTAGAGATGAATAAGAACCCCTCCTTCTGCAGGTTGTGTGACAAAGGAACAGCAGGGGGACTGTAAGCAAGGGACAGTGCAGAGCTGGGTGCAGTATGGAGCAGAGCCACTACCTGCCGTGCAGACGCCGTGGGCTCAGTCCTCCACACTGAGGAAAAGGAGGAGAGGGTGCTATCTGTCCTACTTTCCTTCATGACCAAGGGATGCTGTGCTTATTCTGGTGAAAGAGAAAGCAAGAAGCCAACAGGTACTCGGGTTACAGTATTAATTTTTTCTGTAATAAGAAATATGAGAAAAATAAAAGCAGACTTTGTGCTTTTTCCCCTGTTCAGTAAAGACATACTCCTTTAAAGTCAGGATGAGAGGGCCAAAGGAAGTTGTGCTTAGATTTTCCTGCAGCTGTTTTCACAAGTACACTCCCAAATAGTAAATCCTGAAAAGAAGGGTTTGGGATGCCCAAAGAAAACTGGCTGAGGCAAGAGCCGCACTCAAAGGTCTTTTTAATCATTACTACTTCTCCTCCTACTGCTCAGCATGCAAACTTAATGGCCAACGACCAGCTGGCTGTGACAAGCAACCCAACAACCTCAATCAACATGCAGGAATCACTATTACCAATGCAGTCAATGTTCAGATGGTTGCCCAGAGGAACACAGGATCACAGTGAAATTCTGCAAATAATGTTCTCTCTCTCTCTCTCTCTCTCTCTCTCTCTCTGTTTTCTTTTTTTCCTCTTCTTTTTTTTTTAAGACAAGGAGGTCTCTCTGTGTAGCTTAAGTTGCATTCAAACTTTTACTCTTCCTGCCTCAGCCTCCAAGATCCAAGAACTACAAGCATGTGCCATCTTGCTCAACTGAGAACTCTTATCTTTATATGGTACCTATATGTATGCATTTCTGTACGTATGTACCATGCATGCACATACATATTCCAAAAAAATTGCACATCCAATATAGAACTAGTAGTCCAAAAGTGCTAGAACAAAAGCTCAGTATCTGCAATCCCAGAGACAGCGGCAGTGCTCCAGCGGAAGAAGGCTCACTGGGCCTTCAGGACTAGGAGAAGGTGTGTGGAGGGAGGGCCGGGCGTCGCCGGCCTGTTGTCAGGTGAAGTTCCACGTGCCCTGTTTTCATCTTCTGTGGACAGACCACGGGGCCAGGCGTGACTCTCTGGCTCTCCCCCTGACTTTGCAGGAATTACTAGCCATGTTTGCTCGGGGCCAAAAGAGCCTCCTGATGGTGGATGTATTTTAGGGTTTGCAACTTGTAATCGCAAGCAAAAGAGGCAAGAGCCACAAACAGAGCAATGAAAGCCCAAGAGTTCCCGTACTACCGGAAGGATGAGCTAGAATGAAGACCCTGAGGGGAAAATAAGCCTTCTTCACAATTAATGCAAAACAAAGAATAAAACCAAATTTTATAATTGAAGAGATTATATTTGTTTGTTTTCATACTGAGGATTCCAAGAATATTCTTCATCTTAATTTAGGCTTGTTTTGTTTTGGCAGAACCAGGGATTGAACTCAGGCCCTTGCGCTTGCCAGTCAAGTGCTTATTCTTCTGAGCTATCTCCCCCTTAATTTAGGCTTTTCAGTGGGAACCTTAGAAACTAGACTGTTTCATTGATCTTAAAATTCCTTAAAATACTCTTTCTTAAAAGAAAAAGAAACCAACATTCTTTAGGCCATCCTATCACTAGCAACATTGCTATTGAAAAAAATTAATGTATCCTCCTTAAGACAGTGGGAATTTGCTAATTCAAAAATGTTTCTCTTAAGTTTCTTGGCAATTAGAAGAATAAAGCACAAGCCATCTTAAAATGATTAAGTCCTAGCATGGCAGCAATTGCAGACAATGCTTTAGGACTGAATGAATGTAACGAGAGAGACTTCTCATTGTGAAAGAATACCATGATGTGTTTGGTTTGAAAATATATTCTGCAAATGAACTTTTCAAAACATATTCTTCAAGTTATTAAGAATGCATAACTATGGAAAAAATAATTATCCTTTCAACTTGAGAAAAGGAAAATTGTTGGAACATTCTAGGCAATGCCTATCCAATAATAAAAAAAAAAATGTTTCTTGGACCACAGTTCATTCTCTAAACCTTCAAAAGCCTATCATCTATCATTAATTTTGAAATAAAACAGGAAATACCTGTACTCAGAGAGCCTTTGAAAACAAGCAGAATAATTGGCAAGGAATAATTTGGGAGGCACTGACAATAATGTAATGCCTGGATTAGCCTTTCAAAAAACATGAAATTGTAGCTGGGAGGCATATGTAGCTAAAGATTCAGCATTCCAGCGCTGAGCATTATAACTCAGCTCTCTTGATATTCTGACATGTTATTTAACAAAAAGCACATGGAAGATGTTCCCAGAACCCAAAGGCAGAGTTCTTGTGGTGCTCAAGCTGTAACCAGTACAAAGATATTAATGTACTTTTGTGTTGGGCAGTTTCAACAATTAAAAACATCATTGAAAAATGTTTAGTTGTGTCTGCAGGTATAAATGGATAAATGTAAATGATCCTAGCCTGTTCTGTTCAAAAAAGGATTTAGAGACGCTTTTATTAGTTGTCGTTGTGTGTGTGTGTGAAGCGGACCTGAGGTAAACGCAGGACCCAGCTCAGGCGAGGCGAGAGCTCTGTCACAACCCGCACTTCCGGCCTGGGGTTGTCTTGATGCGCCTCGAGCTCTGATTGCTGGAAGTGTGCAGGCTGTTACCGCGCTGTGCGTCTAAATGTTTGTCCTTAGGTGGCCCCTCCCAGTCTGACCGTGGAGTCCCCACATGCCTGTGTCTTAGCATGTGCTGTTTTAGACGGTGGTACTTAGAGTCCATTCGAGGAGCACATCCCCTCCTGATGTCAACAACTGATGTGCTCTCTACTATCCTAGGTCTTGTCCTTTTTTATGATATGTTTCACTTCACTCTTCATTTAAGATAAGTACTATTACATTCCTCTTGTTTTTTCTCTCTCATAAACCCTAGCAGTTAATTTTTTGAAGAACAATATTTTATTTTTATCTTGCTAAAAAAAATCATTGGGAAGCCACCAAGTGGAGTTGGTGCCAGCGTTCTGGACTTCTAGAAAGGCAGTAGAAACCCAGCTAGGAGTAAGAGTCCATCAGAATCCAAAGCTGACTCAGTGACCTCTAATTCCTCCTTAAGCAAATATTTTGCTCTATTTTCTCTGTGTACCTTCTAAATTTTTTTCCCTTAAATCTAAGATGTAGTTGAGAGCACTTTTGCTTAGCAAATTAGCAACTTGCAAGGTCGAGGGTTTGATCCCCAGGACAGGATGTGGGGAGGAAGGGACCCAAAACGGAGCACAAAAAAAGTCAGAACGTCTCTCTCCTTCAGTCCTTTCAGTGAAGCCTGAACCGTTCAACCAAGTAAACGCGAGCATTTTAGTGTGCTGGGGCTGATCTTTTCATAATCCACAGAACACCACTGAGTGCAGTGACTTTTGCCTGTAATAGGCGCCCGCAAGTGTCCGATAAGTCAGAATGACTTTTCTGAATTGAATCACTGATATTTTTACATTCAGGTTGAAATAAGAAAATTATCTTTTAATTGTTCTTTTGTCCTTGTTTTTACATAGCACTAATCCATATATATGTACATATATATATGAAGATAAGCATTTGATTTTTCTCTCCTTTTTAAAATTATTGTTTTGGTGTGGCTGTGGGGGCAGGGCTGGCGCGGTAGGTGGTACCAGAGATCAAACCGCAGTCCCCGCGCTTGTGTAAGCCTGCACAGGCAGGCGCGTTGGACCGCTGAGCTAGCTCGCTGGCCCTCTCTTGTTTAATGGATCAGTGTCCCTCCTTCTTTTCCCCACTGTCCTCTTCTATTGTTTTTGCCTTCTTGTTGCTTTTTCTTCTGACATAATCTGAATAACTTTTATCTGGCAATTATGAGACTCTGAGAACAGCAAGAAATTGAGATCACAATTTAGAATTCACAAAGCCAGGTGTGGTGGCCTACACTTGTAATCCCAACACTTGGGAGCTGAGGCAGGAGGATCTCTACCAGGCCAGCCTGAGCTACACAGTGAAACACTGTCTCATAAAAGACAAAACCAAAACAAACCCCATCCATTACTAATGACAAAGCCATAAATCGTACTCTAAATGAAGACAAAGACATGTGCAATGTATTTGTCTTGATAAAAATATATTTTAAGGTTTTAACAAAAATATCCTAAGAGTGTCAGCCAAATAGCTCAGTGGATTTAAAGCACCTGCAAGCAGGTACAGGGGCCGGGGGTTCAATCCCTGGACAGGCCGTGCTGGCTCTGCCTCTGGGGCTCGCTGAGATGGCCATTGAGACTGGGCGTGATGGCACACGCCTGTAATCCCAGCTCTTGGAAGGCTACAAACAGGTGAATCACTATGAGTCTGATCTAGTAGTGAGACCCTGAACACCCTATAAACCCTTCCCTAAAATACATGCACACACACACACAAAAAAATCTTAAGAAATTAAAGTTTAAATTTACCCAGTCTTTCTTACAACAGTTCTTCATACTGACAGTTTTCTCCAGAAAATCAAACCTTCATAATATAACAGCTATTTAATCGTAAACTATAACTGTTCAAAAAGATCTTGTGAGAGAGGCCAATTGTTTGGTGTGCTCTTACCAAGTCCCACTACCTGCCCCTTGCATTTAAAAGACAAACTGCTTAACAACTCTAAACTGCCAATGATCTCCGCCTAAAAGCTGGGCAGGGACCTAGATGCAAGTTTTAGTAAAAGAAAAGAAAGCATTTTAAACCCAAAAGAACAGTACTGGTTCTACTTTTGAAGGAGTCCCTGTGAATTAATGTCAGTGGGGTGATCGGGCTGCCAGATAAAATTCAACCTGCCCTACTTAATGGAAATTTCAAATAAACAACAAATACTTTTTTAGTAAAGTATGTTCCATGGATATATTTATACTAAAATTTTATTTGTTGGTCAGTTGAAATTCAAATTGAACTGGACATCCTATACGTTTTCTTCTGTATTTTAGGGAAGGGTCTTCAGAGTGTTCAGGGTCTCACTACTAAGTCTCACTACTAGATCATAGTGATCTGCCTGTTTACAGCCTTCCAAGAGCTGGGATCACAGGCGTGCGCCACCATGCCCAGTCTCAACCGCTATCTCAGCATACCCTGGGGGGGGGGGACAGCACAGCCATCCTATTATTTTAAAGACTATTTTTGAGTAGTTGCAGACATACAGCAAAATTAAAGGGACGGTACAGAGATTTCCTGTCTGTGGCCTGCCCACATCCATAGCTCTCCTTGTTATCAACATCCCCGATCAGGATGGTACATTCATTCTCACCATCAGGAATACATCTTGGGGCCAGAGAGATAGCTCAGTGGAATAAGCGCTTGCCTGGCAAGTGCAAGGTTCTGAGTTCAATCCCAGGTACCATGAAAGAAAAAAAAAAAAAGGGACACATCTTATCACCCAGAGATCATAGTTTGCATGAAGTTCACTTTGTGCTGAGCATTCTATGGGTCTGGGCCCATTTACAATAATATACATCATTTATAATTGAATCATATGGAGTGTTTTCAAGTCTCTAAACATCTTCTGTACTGTCTAGTCTATTTCCACAAACACACACATACACATGCCGACACACCATTCTGAATATTTTTGTTTTATTTCATTTTGTTTTTGTTTTGCTAAGTGTGACAAACCTGTGAGAAGAAAAATAAAGTAGCTACGTTGGCGCTTTCCTTTCTAGAAGCTGACTGGGCTGAGAAACGAAATGCAGATAGCCCTGCTGTAGCAGGCTAGCTTGGAGTATGCATAACGGGATAATGAGGGCAGAAAATTAAGAAAGAGAAGCCGTAAGACACCAAGTTCTGTGGATAATAAAGTTGTAGAACTGTTAGACACTGAGGGCAAAAAGGGAAAAGTCACCCAACACAGTGAGTGACACAGGCTCAGCCCAAAAGTTCAGTAGAACAGGCTCTCCGCATCCGTGTTTCAGCATGCAGAGTCCATATCCACAGATTCAACCAACCTTGGATAAAAAATGCTTAGAAAAAGCGTTGTGTCATTGCTGACAGCCTCTGCAGTTGCTGATAGCCCATGATGAGCTCAGCACCATTTGCCTTGCCATTATTTCAAAATACCATTTATAATATATAAGGTATTACTGATAATCTAGAGATGATCTAAATTGTGCAGAAGTACCATGACATTGTACCTCAGGGACTTCAGCATCCCTGAGTGGTAAGAGATTCAGGAACAAATGCCCTGCAGGTACTGAGGGAGGACTGACTAGAGTAGCTTTTCTACCCCTCTGTTATAATTATTCTCTGTCACCTTCCAGTCCCCAGGAAAGTCTGCTGAAAATTCAAATTTTTGTGTATGGAATGAAAGGAATGGGGAGCATTTTTATAAAGCAACACTCACTTTGGTGTTGAGGGCTTGAACAAGTTATTTGGGGGCCCAGACACATGTGGGGTAAAAGCTAGACCTATCTATCAGCTTTCAGCTCATTTCTAAGCTGCTCCTGACAGACAGCTACAGCTACAGAAAGTTTGTTTTTCAAGGACCCAAAGCAGGATGTCTGCACCAGACCTGCCCGGGGCCAGAGACCATCCTGTGCATTTGCAAGGACTCCTCGGAGAATCCCGGGACTCTTTTCTGAAGGTATTTAGAAACTGTTTTCTCCTGATGTGGCCCCAGGGCTGAGGCCAGCACCTGGTATTTCAATGGCATTATCAGATGACAGACCCCCAGCTACCATCACAAAAAGGTCAGCCTTATCGGCCTGGTTCGAGGGGGGCCTTACCGCCCGCAGTCTCTCCATACCCTCTGGGTCTCTGAATTTTGTCTCCTGCCTGCTTTTCAGGGGTTTCAGGTCTTACACTCTTAATTTCCTGCTTCCCTCCGCCAGGGCTCCCTGGGAGACTGAGTCCCACCAGTAATTTATTCTCTGACCTTGTTCCACCTGGAACTCTGTAGGCAAGCCTTTGCTCCTCTTTTCAGTTCAAAATCATCTCTCAGATGCCTGGGACCTGAAATGTGCTGGGCCACATCGTGGTGCAAACTTGGTGCTTCCACAGACAACTTCTCCTACTCCCCTCCCTCATGAGTGCCCCATAATTCAACAGTCTCCTTCCCTGTTGGCTCATGGTCTCCATTCTCAATTTTGTCTCTCATTTACCCTGGTCCTCTACCGTGTCTCTTGGGACCTGAACAGAGGCATTTTGACACTCTCCTAATTCTGTATTTCATTTTCTTTTCTGAAGTCGGTAATCACAGGCCTTGGGCAAAGGGTCAGAATCGTTCTTCCTGCAACTCCACCATAGTGGGTGGGATAAAAGCGTCACACAGATGCAGTAGCTGCTGTGACCAACAGACTCATGGACATCAGAGGTTATGGGCAACAAAAACGTTTGTCTTGTTCACCTAACAAAATAGGCTCCCATCTTTAATTAATGTGAAACTTTGCCACCACCTATGCTTATTTTGTTCACTTCTTCATTCAAGACAGAAAGAACCTAGAAATCACCTCTAGGATGACAGGTATGTACCACCACACCTGGTCTAGTCCAGTCTCCTTAGTGCCTAGTAAAATGACAGAAATAGTAGACCTCAACTAATGCAAGTTGAATGAATCAATGTGGTTAGTAGTAGTATTAGAATTATATATTTCTATGCGTTTACCCTATAAGCAATAATAAAAATAGGGCGGCTCTCAGATTCATTTATCTCAACCAGGTATGTATAGGCAGCTGAAGTGGGAAAGCTCATGTCAAAGTGGTTCTACTTTCCGTATTTGGACTGTTCTGAGTTTAAGCCTAGAGAAGGGCTAGACAGCCAAATCTACCATGGCCCGTTGGAAGAGGAGAGGCTTAATGTAGAGGAGTGCATGGTTTTGATGGTCTGGATTGGCCACATGCTCACAGGGCAGACAGCTGCCTACCTGATACATTTTGGGAGGTTGTCCAAGGTCCTTGTTGGTAATTCATTTCTTATGACTGCCTGGACTTGGACAATGACAATGTAGATGTTAACACATCCACATTGGACTGAGGGAATGGACCCTAAAAAGAAAAACTGCAATAGGGAAAAGAGAGAAGCTCCTCTGGGCTGGTCCTGCAATACCTGTCAACACGGAGTGCTCCTAAAACTGGCATATGTCTATACTCCTAATTACTCAGGAGAGCAAACTGGGAGGACGGGGCAATTTAGCAAGGCTGTATCACAAACAAACAAACATAGACAGCAACTTAACTTTCTCTTCTACACATCCATTGCTATTTATGTTTGTTTCCAAAAGATATGTGATATCCTAAATTTCATTTTTCAGTAGTATGAATCAAAATCCAGATTACACAAAATTCATTTTGTGAGTATTTCTTCCAAAAGGGCTCAAGGCTGGGAAGGGGTGCGCTTCAGCGGTGGAACACTTGCCCAGTTTGAGCCTGCCCAGCCCAAGGTTTGAGCCCTCTCACCACAGAAACAAAGAAACAGCACACACACAGTGATGACGATGCCAGATCAGGCTAAATCCTCTTCATTTTAGTTATTCCTCCCATAAAAGAAAAAGGTTGTAGAGATTGTTAAAAAATTTAAATTGCACAGTGGTCAAAGATGGAGTTTTAATTTTTAAACAACCTACCTTGCAAAATTATTCATTTTAGTCTTCTACAAATTATATCGCAAGCATAAAATAGGAATTTACTCACCTTTTATTTTTACATTTTTGCTAGATTTTTAAAGAACATATCTCACTAAGAATGAATTAAAACAAAAATTATTTTTAATTTTTCTTCAGATGCTGACCATACCTCCCACATTAATTTGTACTATTAGAGAAAACATGTTAGCTCTAAAATATTGAAATCTGCTTTATTCCACCTAGTATTTGAAGAATTTCTCACGCAATTCCAGGCATTCGCTTCAATGGAGCCTTTCACTGGTCACTCAATAATTCACCAACATTTATTGAGTGGCGGCTACGTCGAGGTGCTGTGTTCAGTGCCGGGGGACACACTGTGGAAAGGACACATTGCCTGCATTCAGCAGTCTCCCAACAGACTTTTAGTGAATAACTTTAGTTTCCTGTTGTAGTAAAAGAAGCAGGTATGATTTCTCTAGGTATCACCAAATAACCTTGATTTTAAATGTCTTTAATGTAAGACACCACTATTCACTATATTTGATGCATGGTTGAAGATTTTTATCCTTAAGTCTGATGTTTTGTAGTTTCATCTTCATGTATTTTCTGCTCCCAATGAAGGGTTTTTGTCTCTCAGTCATTTACTCGATAACTATGAGATTGTTAATATATGTAAGTCACTATGTTAAGGTCTCTAGTGGCTAGCATGAAGGGCTGACGCAAATAATGGAAGGAAAGGGGCTTCAGCTGAAACGCTGGCGTCAAAACAAGCCAGCGCCTGTGCCAGAGTCAGGGAACGTGGAATCGATTTAACTGGTTGGACGTTTCTCTCCTCCTCGGACTTGCCACCCACCTCGAGTACACATCATCTTTCTTCAGAACCCTTCTCTGGCTCTCCACCTGAACCTGCATGTCCTGAACACTGCTCCTCAGCGGCCAGCCCCGGCGGGACCCTGCGCACTGTCCCCAGGTCTGCTTCAGGGTCAGGCACGCTCACAAAGCGCTACCCGGAGCCAGCTGGAGCGCCCGTGGGAGGGCCTTACCTTCTCTCCGTGCAAGCCTATGGTACTTTCACTTTAATATCCAAAGTGTGATTGGGCTTTAATTTTTCACAGAAAATAAAAATTTAAAGATTATAAAATTATGCTTTCTAGGGGCCGGGAGATGGCTCAGTAGAATAAGCACTTGTCTGGCAAGCGCAAGGGTCTGAGTTCAATCTCTGGTTCTGCAAAAAAAAAAAAAAAAAAAAAAA
>NDGN011371601.1:0-12311 GCA_002564285.1 Tympanoctomys barrerae
TTTTATGTAGTCTCCTGTGTGTACGATCCATCTCTAAATTTTAAAAGTTAAAAACATAACTTTTGAGTAAAAGTCTCAGGACTGAGCCCTTCAATGTTATAGATGTAGAAAGAAGCCCAAAGAGGTTAGGAGGCTGGGTCAAGGGCACAGAGCTTGTTCTTAGTCAACCGGGATCAGAGTGAGAGGACTCTCAGCCCAGCGTCTCTATAGAGGCCGGTTCTACCCCAGAGGCTTGAGAAGCAGAAGCGGCCAGTTGGCAAGGTGACATAATAAAGAACTGGTAAAAATGCTGCGCATTCTAGATACATTTCTAATGACTTTTCTAAATAATTAAACATATGCTACCAAATCATGGTGCTAATGGTAATAATGATTACTTCATAAAAATAAGTGCCCCAAACCCTTACCAACCCTTGCTCCCCCTGGACTTGCAGACAGTATCAGAAAGAGCTGGCTGGAGGGGGTGGAGTGGGGAGAGGAAGGACAGGGAGCCAGGAAGTCTGCAAATCTATTGACTTACCCACCTGGCCTAGGTGAGACCCCAGCCCTGGGACAGTCAGGAAGAGAACCCCCACTATCTCTCTGAGAGCTTTTTTGTTTTGTTTAGAGGTTGATTACTTCCCATTTGGGGGACTTGTGAACATTAAGAGGTGGCTGGAGTGACGGGACTGAAGGATGCAGATAAGAGACTCATTGCTTACAGAGCGGCTCCCTGGTAAAAGCCCTGCTGAGGATAAGCTGTTGTCGTAGGAGACACAAAGAGCAGCAGCTTTTAGTGGGAAGGAGAGATTACAGAGACGGAAGACTGGCAGCTGGGGGCGGGTGTGCTGGGGCCAGAGGACGGCTGTGGATCCGCCTGGCAGGCAGACTTTTCCTTTGCTTGTCTTTCCTGTAGGAAAGAAATCTTATGATGCTCGAACTTCTTCGCTAAAAAAGAAAACCCACGTGAGTTGCACTCAGTCCAGAGGTTTTACTTATAAATGGCATTTTACTTATAAATGCCATCTACACAGGCATGCTACAACAGCTGGGAGAGCTTTGCAAAGCTGTGGGTCCCAAGGTGATCTTTATGGTATCATGTGAGAGGGGCATCGCTCAGGTCTGTCGATGCTGTTGGCATAGCCGAGCGAGAGTGAGCGAGTGAGAGAGAGAGACAGACAGAGAGACAGAGAGACAGAGAGAGACAGAAACAGAGAGACAAAGACAGACACACAGAGACAGAGACACACAGAGAGAGACAGAGACAAAAAGACAGAGACACAGAGAGAGACAGAGACAAAGAGAGGGAGAAAGGGAGAGAGGAAGAGAGAGAGAGACAGAGACAAAAAGACAGAGACACAGAGAGAGAGACAGAGACAAAGAGAGGGAGAAAGGGAGAGAGGAAGAGAGAGAGAGACAGATAGAGAGAGGGAGAAAGACTGAGACAGAGAGAAAGAGAGAGAAAGACAGACAGAGAGAAAGAGAGAGAGAGCAATGGAAGGATCTTGGATGTCCAAGTAAACAAGCCCCATGTCCCAGTCACTAAGTGCACTTTATAAGTTCTCAGGTGCTAGCTTTGATTGGTGTACCAAATTCTTGTAAAATACAATTCTGCTGTCCCTTCACTTGTCTCCATTTCATAGCCATAGAGCTCCCTGTCCTGGGGGGTGGGGGTGGGGAATATCATCTGCACTGATCACCCACCTTAACCTGCCTCTCCTGGGGGTGGCCCTGAGCAGCCAGCGCCCCATCTTACCACTCTAGCAGGGGCTCTCCGCCTACTTCATGCCCAGCACACACCACGTTGTATTTTTAGGCACCTTCCTCCTGCTGGTCTTTGTTGTTCCAAGGAGATGACACAGTCCTTAAGGGCCAGGGCAGCAGCCAAAATTTGGTTTCGCACTAAGCCTACCAGGATCGCACAGCGATGCCCCATGCCCCATGCTCAGGTCCCGGTGACTGAGCTGAGCCTCCTCTGTTCCCTTCACTCAGGTCTGTACATCACTTTCTTCCAGTGCTTTTCCAGGTGGGACCCAAAAGCGAGGACCCCATGGGGACACTTCCCATTCCAGGTGCTTCATCCCGGTAAAAAGAAAGTTACAAAAATCGAGAAAAAAAATACCAAAGTGTAACAAGGATGTGGAAGTCTTTACTTGCCCCAACTCAGGAGATTTAAAAAACTTAGTATATATTATTTTGGAATCTGATCTTAGAAAAATGTAATATACTTACATAGGTAACAACTGACGGGCAACATTGCGTTTAACCTGGTACAACAACTGTCACACGATGGAGACTTTAGCTAGCTTTTGTCTTTTAGCTTAATGGAATTTGAAATATATTTATGACATTTTTTAAAATCTCAGGGGCACAGCTAAAAGACGCTGGGATGTATTTCCAAATATATTTTTATTAGCAGTGGAAGTAGAAAAGATAGAAGAGATGAAAACAAAAAGTGAAAATGTAAGGAATATAAGTTATTCTTGTTTCTTTTAGCTTGAGAACATAAATTTAAAGGATGTTGGGCAATTTGCATGAAAAAAACTCTGTTTTTTGTTTTTTTTCCTTAAAAACAATCAGGGACTATTCAAGAGAGAGAAAAAGCAGGTGCGGTATATTTTAATTAAACACGAAGACTTATTAAATAGTAGAATCTAAGCTTTGCCAAGTCTGCAGCAAGGTTCTCTATTTTCCTACTAAACTAGGCCGGCCAAAGATAATTTCCTGTTGGATCCCGGGTTCCCATGAATACGCTGAATTTGTTTTCCAGCTTCGGTTCTCGGGACATCGGGACAGGGAAATGAGGACGTCGGATTTCCATGGTTTCAGAGAGTTTAAAACTAGGTTTGGGGCATCTTTTAGGACCTACAATCATGTCGGAACCTCCTTTTCCAATGCATAATTTAGAAACCAATCCCGTCCTCAAAGAAAACCCAAGGAGAGGAAACGCAGGCGGGAGACTCGCGGTCAGGCACTCCACCCACAGGGCTCTGTCGTCCGTTTTGTTTCCCAGGAGCTTGCGCTTCAACATGAAGCTATTCAGAGCTGACCACGAGAAGATGCTAAAGGCTACCCCGACGCTGACACACCTAGACCACGCAGTCTTCCCGCTGTGATGCAGCGCTGGGTGCAAGACAGAAAACGCAGGGTTGTGGGAGTGAGCCGGGATGGAGCAGCTGCCTCCGGAGCGCTGCACGCCCAGGAAGCGCGCTCTCCCCAGAGTCGTCAGCATCCCTAGCTGCAGCGTGGCTCGAAGTCTCAGTTTGAACCCTCCGGAGCCTAGTTGCTTCTTCCCGTTTCCTCTCCTCTGTCCCCCATCCCCGCAGTTCCTTTGCTGGAGGACGGAGCCCTTGGACATTATACTCTCTGCACCTCCCAGGGCTCGGGCCTGCTGCAGACGCAACCCAAGAGCGGCTCAGGGCTCCAGGGGTCTAGCCCTGAAAAGTCAGCAGCCTGGGTGTTGCGCCTACGCAGACTGCAGCCACCTTGGATCCTCCTCACCGTACTGCTTCCTGCGAGATGTCCTTGGGGGGAGGATCTTCCTCGGCCCTGGGTACTGCTCCTCCAGGGCAGTTCCCGTCCCAGACAGCGCGACAAGAGCGAGGGAGGGGACCGAGCACCCGGCGTGGAGTTGCGGTGGAGCAGGGCCAACCGTGGTCTCACCAGGCTCGGACGTCCCGCAGGGTGGCGGAAAGATGGAGCTGCGGGGTGGCGCCCGCGCCGTTGTGTCCCAAGTCGGAGCTGGCTGGCGGCGTGGGCGTCGTGGGGCCGGGTCTTGCGTAGCCAGCGCTGTATCCTGCTCCGTAGGGGGAGCTCACATAACCGCCATAGCAGGAATAGGGCGCCGCGGCTGCCGCGTAGGCGCTGGGGAAGGCAGGCGCTCCCGGGCCCAGGCAGGGCCTGCCGTCACGCACCAGCACGGGCACCGCCACCCGGCGCGGCGCCAGGGGCTGGCCGGCAAGTTCTAGCGATTTGTCCTGGCGCTGCCGCTTGCACTTGTAGCGCCTGTTCTGGAACCAGATCTTGACCTGCGTGGACGTGAGCTGCAGAGCGCTGGCCAGGCCCTCGCGCTCGGGCGCCGACAGGTACCGCTGCTGCTTGAAGCGCCGCTCCAGGGCCAGCACCTGAGCCTGCGAGAAGAGCACGCGTGGCTTCCGCCGCTGTCGCGTCTTGGGCCGCTCGGGGCCACCAAAGCGCACGCGGTCGCCTCTGTGGCCAACACTGAGCTCCTGTTCTGGGCTGTTACCGCTGCCGAGGTGTAAGAACACGGCCGGGTCGGGCTCTAAAAGCACAGGAAAGAATTACTTAGCAGCAAACCTAAGCTAAAAGGCTCCCCACAGCAATTCTCTGTTTTCAAGAGGAGCCCCGCCCAAACCTTCACTATATACTCCTTTTCATGGCCCCAAACCCCAGGCCAAGCGCCTGTGCAGTTCATTTATCCCTAGCTGGGTTGCTTTTGAACCTGCCAGAACAAGTTGTAGTATCTGGTGTACTGTGGATTCCCCAAAATGGTCTCTTAGATGGAGCGTTTTCCTCTTGGGCTGTGTAAGGTGGTCGTTTGCCAGTGCGTTATTCTGAATTCGAATTAACGAAATAAAATTAAATCAAATATTGTGTGCTCTGAGATACTGGGCTTCAAACAGCTTCCGCTGAGGAAATGGAGTTGAGACCCACATTTGGCTTTTTAAAGGGGCTGCTTCTTCTCCCATTGGGGCCGTTCTGGATAGGGGATGGCTCCGGAGTCACCTCAAAGTCCTCTTTCCTGGCAACATGGTGACACTGTGTGTGCTGCGGATGAAGAGGCAGCCTGCCCTTCCATGCTTCTCACTGCTCTCCTGTTGTCACTACTTCCTTCAGGACAAGTCCAGAGGAAACTGAAGTTGTCCTGAAAATTCAGGCCAGAACCAGGGGAACTCAGAGGTGGCCAGTCCCAGGAGGTGCAGGTTCTTCCCTCCAGCAAACAGCGCCTGAGTAAAGAGTCTGTGTGGTAGGAACTCGACTGGTAATCCTCCACTGTCACGGCCCAACATCGTGGGGCTCAAGGCTGTTTGTATTTAAAATGTGAGGATAGAAAAACTTCCTTCAGAGATTCCTGCTCTTAGAGAAACAAAGTATACTGAAAAGAGGGAAAATGCAGAGGAAGGTGGTCTTCTTAGCACATCCAAATGTAATTGATCTCCTGCCACACTGTGGAGCAAGCCAAGGACCTTTAAAAAGTTACTGCCTGTAATCTCAGCACTGGGGAGGCGAAGCAGGAGGATCACTGTGAGCTGGCGACCAGGCTGAGCTACAAAGTGTTCAAGACAAGCCTGAATTGCATAGATGAAACCCTGTCTCAAAAAGACCCCTCCAAAAAAGCAAAGGTCACTGGAAAGTCAGAGAGCTGTGCAGCACCCCAGGTGAGTGCCCGCACCCTGCACAGGCCCACACTGTCAGTGCTTAGGTGTGGCTCTGGAGTCCTCTCTGCTTTTCCTTCTAGAAAGCAGGATGGTTCCAGGAGAGGTAGGGAAGCCCATCAGGGCCACAACGGTGCCTTGCCATATGGCCATTTGGCTGTGAGCTCAGTTCCTGTGGCCCTCATACTCTACTTGGGTCTCACTGTGCTTACCTTGCTCTCCGAGGCAGCTCTGACCCAGGAAGGCGACCTTTGCTCAGTGGAGCCCACGTGAGAGCCAAGGTGCCTGACAGCATCCTGGAAATTTGCTTTTAGAATCTGCTGCAGAAAACCCAGGAGCTCCGAAAACAACAAAGTTTGGTGTTCCCCAGGCTTCTCGAATCAGTGAATAACCCCGGCTGCTAGTTGACACAGATCTCCAAAGGAGTTTTTTCCTTTTATTTAGCTGGCTTTTTTTTTTTAAAAAAAGAATAATCCATTTTAGGGGGGCTGGGGAGATGGCTTAGTGGAATAAGCGCTTCCCTGGCAAGCACAAGAACCTGAGTTCAATCCCCGGTTCCACAAAAAAAAAAAAAAAAAAAAAGAATAAACCATTTTGATCCCACTTTTGTATAAAACATGAATTTAAGCTTTGACAATGCATTTAATCAGGTAAGTTGTGATTTGACTAGAGGTGACCCATAGAGCCTAGCAGGGGAGGGCTTGAGAGGAAGGTGGGGCTTTCAGCTCCGGGAAAGTCAGGCCTCTCTGGCCATGTCTTGGTTCATAGAAGCCAGCAAAGCGATTCAGCACTGTCTTCTCCTTTTCCTGCAATCTGGGCACAGGTGCCGGGGCCTCCCGTCCTGCGCTGCAAGGCACCAGGACTCAGGTCTCCCGGCCAGCTGAAGCCTGAACGTGTTCCCTGACACGGAGGACCTGGCTCCAGCACCCTTAGGTAGGGCCTCCGGTTTGAAGAACTCTGACCCCACCTGATCATCACCTCTGGATTTCCTCGCTTGTCCATGCCCTTGAAAGGGTGGGTAGGACAGGACCCACTGCTTTGGTGGCTGCCGGACTTTGTTTTTGTTTTCAGAAGGTGTAGGGTAGGCAGGGAAAGGTGGTGGCAAGGGAACACAGCTAGGACACCTTTAGTGGACCCTACCTGGGAATGAGGAGCCACACAGTGGCGTGGGAACCGGAGGGGCTGCGTGGGAAGTGCATCTTGAGATTCAGGGCTTTGTTTGTGGTAGGACCCGAAGCTCAGAGTGAGTGTGTGTGTGGTGTGTGGTGCGTCTGGGAGGCCTACCCTTTGAATTCTTCAAATGAAGAGGGAAAACGGGGTGGGGGGGGGTAGGGGTGGTTCTGGAGCCCAGGAGAGTAGGAGGCTTGAGCACTGGCTCCCTCATTATGCCCCATAGGAAAGAGGACGAAGCATCTACTCACGTGACTCCCCCACCGGATCCGTAAGCATCTCCATCACTGCCCCGTAGGGCCCCCCACGAGCGTCCGATTGCTCTCCCTCTCTGCTGCCCATACCACAGGCGCGGTGAGCCTCCTGCTCGCGCGGTTGCGGGCCCAATTCCAGGTTCCGAGGGTTTTCTGGGCTCCCCTGCAATCCCCATGATTGGGAAACCTCCAGGTCGCCCTGCTCGCACTCCAGCCGCAAGATGTCATTGACGGAGAAGGGGGTGGAGGTAACCCGGCTCAGCCGCATCCCGCAGGCGGAGGGGGGCGGGGCCGAGGAGTCCGCGTACCGCGCTGCACAGGGTCTGAGCTGCTCCGGTAAACGAGAGACTTATCGAGCTCTGGGACGCACAGTCAGCGAACCTGACGCGCCTTCCTCTAGGCGCTCTCTGTGGGCTGGGATCCCAGGGCCCGTTGCGGACCCGCGGGCCCCCATTGGTTCCTGCAAAGACCACGTGCTGACCCGGCCCCTTCCTCCCCAAGCGCGCCCCTTCCAAGCCCCTCCAGTCTTCCCAAATCCCAGGTCACCTTCCAGGGACGTTGTATGAAGACTCTAAAATCAAAGCCAACATGGAGAGACTGTGCTGCGCGCGGCTCTCATCGTGGTCCACACGGTACGGGAGAGGGTTCTGGGGACCACCCGGGCTCCCTAGAACCCTCACAAAGGGTGTGCGCGATGGGGGTGGAGTTCTTTCTGTGCCACCCAAGCCGGTCAGTCCGTCTGAGGCGCGATTCGCCAGTCTTCAGTCTTAGGGGAGAAGACAGAGGTGAAGGCAGCTGGGCAGCAGCGGCTTGCAGGTGTGCGTGGGAGTCTGATCCAACCGCGCAGCTCGAGGCTGCTGGGAGCTCCTTCCCCCGGGCCTAGAGCCTCCGCCGCCAGGAGGTCTGTGGAGATCCGACCCGCTAGAGCAGCGGAAATGGGGCGTAGGGCTACGCTTGGAAAAGCCCAGGTCTTCTCCGAGAAGGGTTGGAAAGAGGGGGCATAACAAACACCCCGGCCTTGAAAAGGATAGGGAGAGGGGATCACTTCGCCTTTCTGGTCGCGATTTCCTTTTTACTCCCTTGTGTCTTCCCTCAAACTGATTGCTTTGAGGGTGGGAGGCGTAGAAACGCGGCGCCGCCTAAGGGTGCGAAGGTTTGGCTAGCGCTAGTGCTGCTTGGTGAGGCTGGCTCCGACCGACAGTGGACGGATCTACTTCTTGTCCTGGGGCAGAACTATGAGTGGGAGGGCAAAATATTAACCTCTCAAGCTCCATTTTCATTTTTATAAAAAGGAGATAAATTGGGCATGGTGGCCCACACCTATAATCCCAGAATTTTGGGAGAATGAGGCCGGAGGATTCCAAGCGTCCACCTGAGGCAATTTAGCGATATTGTATTTCAAAATAAAAGCTTGAAAGAAGAGAGGTGAGGGTGAACCTCCATGCTGTGGTGCCTGAGTTCAATAGTCAGTACTGAAACTAAATATAATGGAGATATTAGTGTGTCCATCATTGGAAACTTGGGGAAACATTTAATGAGAGAATATGTGTGAAATCTTCACTGTCACCAGACACTCACTCCTGAGGTTAGTGCCAGAAAAAAAAAAAAAACATGATTTGGTGCCAAGGGATTTGGAATATAGTTGTTTTTTTTAAATCTTTTGAAATTAAAGCACAATCTTACTAGAGTTGCTTTTGTTTCAGGTCAAATGTTTGTTAAACCTTTGTATGGGGGTTCAGTGTTATGAGAACTGTTTGAGAGTTAACACTCCCCACTCAGCCCTGCAGCGCATGCTTACAGGCAACTCTGCATGGAGACACTCATACACAATTGCAACGTGTTCCACCATGCTACTATGAGTCAGGATTTCACAGTGGTATCTTGTAATCTCCACAATGAAGCTGGATCCACAGAGCAGGGCACAATGCCCTCCCCCATAAGGAGAAGTGGAGGTGAGGCCCAAGGGGACCTTGCTCCTGGTCCCCACTGTGTCCCCAGATAGCATCTTGCCAAAAACAATAAACCTTTTAGAAGGCTTTTCTTTCTTTCTTCTTTGTTTTTTAAAAATAGTCCCTCTTTTCTCTCAGATCTCAAAATCTTGTAGCAACACATGTATTTATTTCAATTCTTTTTCTTTTAAAAAATTAATTGTTTATTTATTTGGTACAGTGTCTTACTATGCAGGGGGATTGAACCTGGGTCCTTGTGCTTGCCAAGCAGGCGCTTAGACCGCTGAGCTGTCTTCCCAGCCTTCAGTGTTATTTTTCTGACTTTAAGGTCATCATGTATACCTTTGGGAAAAAAAAAAAAAAGGAAACTAGAGAAAAGCTGGAATGCGAACATTCACTGGGTGATAACATTTTAATGAATTTTTGTCTATTTTACATATATGTGCTCACAGGCTGTATGGATTTGTATATGTCCAAATTTCATTCATAAGCACATTCAGTACTTCATTAGTTTTTCAAGTATAATTTAAAATAGCAATCCAATAATCTGTGTAATGAATGGACCATAACTGTTCATACTTTTAGACAATTAGTAGCTGTTTTTTTTTCCACCACTGTAAATAACACTTTACTTTTTGCCTTTATGTCTGTGCCTTTAATCTTTGTACCGTTACCTTAGCCCATATGTTATTTGTTCAGGATGTAAGAGAGACATTAATGAATCAAATGTCTTGGGGCTCATCAAAACGAATTGGACCCTGACTTGCTAGAAAGTTCCTGCCCTAGCCAGGTGCAGAGCAAGGTTGGGTTGATGGTATTTACGCCAGTCACGAGACACACTGCGCAGGGTGGACCGAGAAAGTTGGAGGTGTGTGTTGGTGGCCACCAGGCGCTCTGCCCCTCGCCTCTCAGAATAAGTGAAGACACATGTAAATCCCATGTTTATAAACTAGAAGACTTGCTATTTGTTTTCAATAGTCAATTGATCTAAATATCAGTGCATTTTTTCAATCAAAATCCCAACAAGCTTTTAATACTTATGAAGATACTCCATTGAAAGAACTAGACCAAACACAAAAGAAGATACACATATAATTTACATATAATATACATGTAATTTAATTTGACTTGAAACAACAGTTGACATGAAATTTCCTTTATTCAATTCAGGTATTGGTCAACTATAGTTCATGAAATAAACTGAGAGAGCTGTAGACACGCTCGCTTGCTCTCCACCTTCCTGGGACTAGATCTGGGACTGGAAGGCAGGGCGACCGTAGGTTAAAAATTAAAGCGCTAAACTACCCTCGACACCTTAGCACAGGATGAAATTCTCGCTGCGAACTTTGGGGCTGGCTGGAGGTAGGAAGTCAGATGAGAAAAAGACACCCTGGGAGGTGCTATCAAAAGCCCCGCGACCAAATCTTAGTCTTACGTTCCAGCTCTTGGCTCCTTTGTTTCCTGCTGGGAACAGCTGAGATCCGGGTGGTGAAAAGGCTTGCCCTCTCTCCTGTCTGGGGCCAGGCTGGAGTCCGGGGAGGCTCGGGGAGCCGTATTTCTGTCGTGCCCGCCGAATCTCCGAGGAACAGAGACCGTCCCTCAGCCGCCTGGCTCCAGGCGCCGTCTGGGCACTGCGTTTTGTCCTCTCCGAGTCACCTCCCGAAGCTTGAGACTGGAGGCTCGGAGCTGTGGCCTCGAGGTCCTCCTTCCACTCCTTCCAGCGCCAGGGTGCTCCGCGCTGGAGTGCAGCCACTAACCCAAATGTGTCTATCGCGGGCCAATTTGGCTCCCTTAGAGGTTGCTCAGCTGCGCAGAGGCCTCGCGATCCTGCGCCAGCCACCTGGAAAGGGCCACGCCCCTTTCTGGCCAGGCTCTGTGCAGTCCTGGAGCTGCCAGGTGCGTTGTGGGGTGGAGGGTGTGTGTGTGTCCCTTGCTCATGAGTGGAGACGTTCTCACCTCTGTTCCTAATATGACCTGGAGATGGCCTCTATCAAGAGTGGAAGTGGGCGTGTTATCCCCGCCCTGCAAAGTCCCCTTCAGAAAGTGCAAACCAACGCGTAAGTCCTCTGAGTATTCTGGGCGCCTACGATGGACCAGCGGGGCAGGAGCTCTGACAACACAGGAAAGGAGGGGAACAAGGCTTTTCTTAGAACTTGCACGCTTGCACCAGAGGTAGAATTTTAATTGAGTCCTGTGCAGGGCGATGATTTGCACAATCAAACAGAGTTTGTTCATGATATTTATAGAATCTCTTCTCACTGTGAGTCAGTAAAGATCTTTTTCTCCAAACTTCTGGGGAGTGCAGTAGCTACACATGCTTTAAAGTGCGGTGACACATGACAGGCAGTTCCCAGTGAGGTCTGTCACTGAACACTGTGAGCCTAGAGGGAACCCACTGTTCCTAATGCGGGTGCCCATTTCTACAGAACCAACTCCCTTACACTTAGGCTCTGGCTCTCTGGTCATAGCCCTGACCCCAGAGCCTAGTCTAGCAGCTAGCACACACTAAGCTTCCAGGAAATACTTGTTGGATTTGTTGGCTATTTGTGTTGCCCTTGGAAGCTCCTGGAAGCTGTGAGGCAGGGCCCAGGGGTGTCTGGCCTCCCCACCCAGGTCTGCTGACTCTTTGCTAGGACAGAGACTGCCCATCAGCCTCTGATGGCTACTAATGGTGGCACTTCTTGCTTTGCCACGCACGGGTCCTTTTGCTGAGACACACTTTCTAGTGTTATAAGAATGGTTTAGTTTCTGAGTACGTGAAGCATTAATGTGGTTCTAAAGCCCAAAGCGTGCAGAGCGGTACTTCAAGAAGTGACAGTGTGCTTTTACCACTTCGCTTTTTGTTTCCATTCCCCTTTGCTGGTTAGCACACATTCCTTCCCGACTGGGAAGTTTACCCCTTGTGTGCTTTGTTTTTGAAACATATAGACACATGTATGTTTTCCCATGTTTCCTCTTTATATGGGAAGAGAGTTTAATATGGCTACTCTTTCTTGCTGAATTTTCTGTATTTGTAGGATGCTTCTGGTTACTACCTGTGCGTGATCATTGCCTTATAACTCAGAGGGTGCCACAGCAGCAAGGGCTGACGACGCAGCTCCGTGGTAACACAGCTGCCTAGCACTCTTGTGGCCCTGCAAAAACAAGCAGCACCAGTAACAAGTCTACCTGTCCCTGTGTTGCTCAGAATAGGTTAAGCCATGTCCGACAGTAAGGTTACAGAGACTCTCCTACTGCTCGGGATTTTCGGCATCCAAGAATTTATAGTGTGTAAAGGTGTAAGTCATTTAAAAGTCAGCTTCCTTCAGTGGTGGTTTACAGGTAGTTGCCCCTCTTTTTAGCACAGATTGGAGGTGTTTCTTATGGCTCAAGATCAGAGGGCTGCTGAGCATGAGAGGACAATTAAGCTACGCTTGCCACAGCTTTTTACCTTTGTGGTCTCTAACCTTTATTTCCTCCAAAGTGGAAAAGGTGACTGGAAAAAACCTGCGACCGGGGCAGGGGAGATGGCTCAGTGGAATAAGCGCTTCCCTGGCAAGCTCAAAGGCCTGAGTTCAATCCCT